>JAQZBX010005241.1:0-57111 GCA_029593785.1 Cabassous unicinctus
AAATATTACGTGAATCCCAGAAACTCCTGGTACCTAGGGCTGACAAGAACAGAAGTGAGGTTGTGAGATAGTGCAATGTTTGCAGAAAACCTCAGAGGGTGCAGATGCCAGATATTTCTCAGACTAAATAAATATTAAATGTTCAAACCATTTTTAACAGTGTTGAAAATGATGCAGACCTCTTCAATCCCAGAAGAGGATGGAGGGGATGGATGGGAAGAAGTTGATGAACAACTGAAGTAGCTGGAATGCAAAACGTGTTCCCTGCAGTTCCACAAAGCCAGAGAGTGAATCTTAGGTTTGGGAACGATACTCTCAGAGCCCCAATGAAAACCATCATCATAGGGTCTGGATCTGCAAAGGAGAACAGGAGAAAAGCCTGCTCAGCACTCACAGCCTCAGTTAGTGATGTGAGTCACTCTAGCAGGACTTCACTGGGGAGTAAGCAGCAGGAAGTCTGTCTTCTTCTGTGGTGCTAACAGCCCTCTAACCAGACACGTGAAGAGAGCAGTGTGGCCTTGAGAAGGCAGCAAAACAGTACCAGGAAATTCCCAGTAGAAAAATCCTCTAACAATTGCAGGTGGAACCCCAGGTGCCCATCATGGACTGAAAAGAATCAGCACGTTATGCTCCAAAGATCAATCACTCCCCCTCCCTGCTGGAATGCTAACAGCAAACTTCAGCTTCTGGAACATTACTTGCTTGCTTTGCTATAGAAATATGTATGATTAAAAAGACCCTGTTTTCAGTTGCTATAGAAATATGTATGATGATTAAAACAATCCTGTTTTCAGTTACTATAGAAATATGTATGCCACCCTGGAAGGAGTTCTATAAAAATGGTAGTCACTGGATGTTAGGTGTGATTCTCACTACTGAGTGCACCCCACCCCGTTATAAAGGTTTCTTTGAAATTTTCTCCTGGGATTCATTATTTCCATGAAGTGTTCCTCTTCATTTTGGAGGCCCCAATGAGATTGACCAGAGCTGGCCACACTGAAGGCTTCCAGGGGGAGGCCTCTGAGAGACGTTCCTCAACACTGGTAAGTCCTCAGTCTGGCCAGAAAATCCAGGGAAAATTAATTATTCAACCTAAGATACCACCAGTTCTGTTCTGCTTCCATAAGTCTGGAATCAGGGGAGGCCTTTGGGCTCCTGGTTGTGGCACTTCTCTCATGGCCTGGCCACTTGGTGAGACATCACTCAAGGCCTCAGGATAGGCTCAAGGTTTGTGTGTCTGTGTGTGTAACCAGATGTCTGTCTGTCTGTGTTTGAGAAGATGCTGAGAGCCAGAGCATAAAGGGTTAAGCATTTAAAAAGCATGCTTTCTTGCAGAGAAATATTAGTAAATGTCTCCAAGGAAACTACATACTGCAGATATCAGTAGGAGGAGGCAGAGTGAAATGAACTCCCCACACAGATGTTATTGTCTGAATTCCCAAGAAAGATTGTATGGGAACTCAGAAACAGGTAGCGCTCTCACTCACCAAGCTGAGAAACTAGTGAATGGCTCCCTACTTTTGTTATCAGCTTTGTAGTATAAAAAGCAGCTTCAGCCTGAATAAACATGCCTGCATTCCTCATGGAGTGAAGTCCCCTGATCCCATTCTTTCTTTGGATCATTCCCAGCATCGTCAAACTATACATTGATTTGCAACAGATGGCACCCAACATGGGGCATGAATAGTCTTTTCTCATCATCTTTTTCTCTGGATCAGTGCCATGGAACCAAGGACTATTGTTGCTGTGTTGGACTGTCCTTGAATCCTATGTGATGAGTCAAATAATCTTGATAGTCAGGGTAATGGGAAATCAGTCGACTCAATTTGAGGAATATTCTGAGTTTTAAAGATCCTGTTAAAGAATATAGGGGTATCTGTGATGACCCACGAGTTACTAGAACTCTTTTCTCTTGTACAGAAACATTGTTACTGGTTTCATCCACAAGGGCAGAATGTATTAAATTTGAAACAATGGAAACTAGTAATGAAATCATTGTGGTGAGCTTATCAAAAATGGAAACAGCTCCTCTTCAAGTATGGACTCTGTCATCGAATAGCCACTGCCTTAGATCCTCTACAATCTGAAGAAGAGGATGATGAAAATGTTACTCATACAAAAGGTGTTAATGATAGCACTCAACAGGCTGTTTTAAAGGAAGGGAGTTTTGAAATTCCAGAAGGTTGCACTTCTGATCAGGAGGACTCTGTTTTCTGCCATACTTAGGGAACTAGCACTAGTTATTTAAATCAGCCAGCCACTTTTTCTGTCCAGCTTTTGTATCCTACCCTACCTAAGGAAAAGGGAACCAATCCTGTGGACTCAGGTATATTTAAGAAAACTCATGCTAAAGATTCCTGGAACCCTGCTCCTCCTTCTACTCTTCTGCCCCCCACTAACCCTTTTACTATATTTCCTGGTGGTTTTGATGATAATCCGTGTACTAATCATGTAATGGTTCCTAACACCCATGCTTCATCACCTCTCATGAGATGCATTGCACGGGGCAGAAGTGCTGGAGATCCTGAAGCCCTTCAAATGTGGGCACAGTTTCCTGTAACTATAACCCAACTACCCTCTGATCGAGCTAACCCTCAGGGAGGTTTGGAATTTCAGCATGAACCACTACCTTTTAAACTGCTGAAAGAATTAAAACAAGCCTGTGCCCAATATGGTGTTAACTCCCCTTATACTCTTGGTCTTATCAAAGGTTTGGCTCAAATAGATAGACTAATCCCATGGGACTGGGAAATGCTAGCTCGTACAGTTTTAAATTCTGCTGAATTTTTACAATTTAAAACATGGTGGACTGATGAAGCTACACAAATGGCCAGGTGCAATGTAGCTCAAAACCCTCCTGTTCCAATAACTCTTCATCAGTTTTCAGGTACTGGTGAATGGATGGGTATACCCCGGCAGTTGCCATATAATGATGTAGCTATTGTTCAGGTTAGGATGGCCTGTTTAGCTGCATGGATGAAAATTGCACCTCCTGGCCAACCTACACAGTCATTTTCAAAAATAATTCAAGGGGTTAATGAGCCATATGTGAAATTTATTGCTAGGCTCGCTGATGTTGATTTAAAACTGTGCAAATTCCGGAGGTTTGAGATTTTATTTTTTAACCCTCACTTTTGATAATGCTAATAATGAACGCAAAAAGGCTATAAGACCTATAAAAGCAGCTGGTGGGTCAGTACCTGATTATGTTAAAGCTTGTCAAGATATTGGATCTTCTACTCATCAGATGGCCATTCTGACCACTGCCAGGGCTCAAACACACCTGAGCAAGGTTCAAACAAAAAAGGGAGTGTGTTATCGATGTGGGAGGACAGGACATTTTCAGAAACAGTGTAGAAAGCTCCCTGCTTCAGGACCTCAAAAGAGAAATGAGTCATGGCAACATCCATCAAGAAAATGCCCGATTTGTCAGAAAGGGTTCCATTGGGCTAGGGAATATAAATCCCGATTTTATGGAGATGGAACGTCAATCACCCATTCAGGAAACATTTATGCGGGCCTAGTTCAGGGCACACAAACAAACAATATGAGCCTCCCACTGAAATATCCTGTCAGCAACGGGAGGAATCACTTACTCCCGTTACTAAATTAAAAGCAACAATGAAGGGAAGTGTTACTGTAGATTTACCAAGTGCTGAAACCAAATTAATAACACAATCAATGGGCATCCAAACAATATCTTCAGGAGTTAAAGGGCCAATTCCAAAAAATTCAGTAGGGATGATAGTTGGGAGAAGTAGTTTGACTCGTAAAGGACTCTTGGTTCAAATAGGGCTTGTTGATGAGGATTATCAGGGAGAAATTAAAGTTATGGTACAGTCCCTGGGGCAAGTACAAATAGTAATTGGGGACCGTATTGCTCAATTGCTTTTTCTTCCTTATAACAAAGCTTCTGAACTTCCTTTCAAAAGAACTGGTGGCTTTGGGTCAACAGGCCATAGGGTCTTTTGGCAAATGTTTCTGGGAGATGAAAGACCTGAAGTAACTATTACTATTAATGGCAAAGTTTTTTTAGGATTAGTAAATACCAGAGCTGATGTCACCATTATAGTTAAATGCCATTGGCCTCAAGCTTGGACATTACAAAATGTTCCTACAGTTTTCACAGGTATTGGAACCATGACTGATGTTTATCAAAGTACAAAAAATTTTGATATTGTAGGTCCAGAAGGGCAAAAGTCCACCTTACATCCTTTTGTTGCTAATGTGGGTTTAAATTTATGGGGCAAAGATCTTTTAAATCAATGGGGAGAATATATACATGTCTGTACTCTTTTGGACCCCATTAAAAATATGATGAATCAAATGCAATTCAGACAAACCTGTAAACCTGGGGATCGTCGAGGCCTGGGTTATACTGACCCAGATCAATAAAATTTATAATTGGGGCCATTGGTAAAAAGGGCTTCACTTTGCCTCTTAATTGGTTAACTCAAACACCCATATGGGTAGATCAATGGCCCCTTTCTCAAGAAAAACTCGAAGCCCTTCAATCTTTGGTTCAAGAAAAATTAAAAGCTGGTCATATAGAACCATCCACTAGGCCCTGCAATTCAATGGTATTCGTTATAAAAAAGAAATCAGGGAAATGGCAAATGATAACAGATCTTAGAGAGATAAATAAAGTAATTCATCCTATGGGAGCCCTTCAACATGGCCTGCCACAGCTCTCTATGATACCTCAGGATTGGTTTTTAATTATTATCGATTTAAAAGTTTGCTTTTTACTATTCCTTTACATCTTAAAGATAGGGAAAAATTTGCCTTCTCAATTCCTGCCCTTAATAATCAAAGTCCCAGATAAAGATTTCAATGGCATGTGTTACCACAAGATATGTTGAATAACCCAACCTTATGTCAATTATTTGTAAATCAGCCTTTACAAAAGATTCATGAAAAATATCCAACTGCTTTAATAATTCATTATATGGATGATATTTTATTTTCTCAACCCAGCATGAATATATTTCAAAACTTGTTTCAGCTTAGCTTATAAATTTTTTCACATTTTGGGTTACAAGTAGCTGAAGAAAAAATTTAGACAGAAACTCCTTTTACCTATTTGGGTTTTTGAGTAACTTCTAATGCAGTGGCTCCTGAGAAAGTACAAATTTGTCAAGATAAACTTCTTACCCTTAATGACTTCCAAAAATTTTGGGGGGGTATTAATTGGATTCGCCCCATGTTAGGAATTCCTACTTATGCCCTTTCAAATCTTTTTGACACTTTGAATGGAGATTCAGACCTTTCTAGTCCTAGGACTCTTACTACTGAAGCCAAAGCTGAGTTACAATTAGTAGAACAAAGAATACAAGAAGGCCAAAATAACACGGGTCAATCTTGCCAAACCTATTCAATTAATCATTTTTTCTACCTTACATTCTCCTACCAGAATTTTTTGGCAAGACAGGATATTAGAATGGCTTTTCTTGCATAACAAATCCCTAAAAATTTTAGATTCCTATGTTGATAAAATTTCCCATTTGTTTAGAAAAGGCAGGGCTCACTTGTGTCATCTTATAGGCAGAGATCCAGACTGTAATTTATGTTCTATGTCTAAAGAAGAAATTACTCATTTATTTACAGTGAGCTCTTCTTGGCAAATTGTTCTAAGTGCTTTCATTGGCATTATTGATAATCATTTTCCATCTTCTAAATTATTACAGTTTTTGAAATATACTTCATGGGTCTTAGCTTCCATTACTAAAAACCACCCTCTTCCACATGCTGCCAAATATTTTACCGATGGGAGCAGTAATGGACGGGCCGGTTTTACTGGACCACACCATCAACAGGTCTGGCAAACACCTTACACCTCAGCACAAGAAACAGAACTTGATGCTGTAATAAAATTGTTACAAACTGTCTCAGACCCTTTCAATATTGTTTCTGATTCTGCTTGTTTGCCAAGTTTTGTCTCACATAGAAACTGCTCGTATTGTACCTCACAATGAACTTTCACTAATGTTTTTTAATTTGCAGCAACTTGTATGAAATTGTGTTTCCCCTGTCTTTATCACTCATATTCGATCCCATTCTCATTTGCCTGGTCCTTTGGCAACTGCTAATGACATAGTAGATAAAGTAGTTGCTCCAATACAAACTGCTATTGATTTTCATAATAACACTAATGTGAATGCCAAAGGTTGAAACATAAATTTCCTGATCTTACTATAGAACAAGCCAAACATATTATTCGCTCTTGTCCCATATGTGGCCCAATTCATAATCCTCCAATATCCTCTGGTGTGAATCCACGAGGTGAGCAACCTAATGCACTTTGGCAAATGGATGTTACACATTTTCCCTCTTTTGGATGTTTCAAATATGTACATGACACAATTGATACTTATTCTCATTTTCTCTGGGCATCTGCTCATACTAGTGAAAAGTTTGCCACTATGCAATCTCATCTTTGGCAGTGTTTTGCTATCATGGGTATTCCTTTGCAAATTAAAAGACATAATGGTCCATCTTATATGTGTCATTCATTCACACATTTTTGCACCACTTGGCATATTACTCATGTCACTGGTATCCCATATAACCCTACAGGACAAGCTACTGTGGAACGTGCTAATTAAACCTTAAAATATATGCTTCAAAAACAAAAAGGGGGAAATGGTGATGGTATGATAAACCCTTGTGATCAATTAAATAAAGCCTTATATACACTAAATTTTCTAAATGTTTATCAACAGTTAAAAAATTGCACTCCTGCAGAAGTGCATTGGCAATGTAGCAAAAAGAATGCATCAACTCTACATCAACCTATATATTGGAAAATTATTAATGATGGTCAATGGAAGAAAGGATGGGTAAAAATTTGGGGATGAGGGTATGCTCTTGTGCTTACAGATTCCAACGTCTCCATTTGGCTGCCGTATCATAGACTGAAACAGAGAGAAGCAGAGTCAAGTAAGAGCCATAATGAAGATCTTCTGTATGACAGTTCTATTTATCATGCAAGTATTGAGGATGAGAGCTAATAATTTTACATACTGGGCATATATACCTAATCCTCCACTTGTAAGAGTACTTACATGGGGAGATCCATCATTTTCAGTTTTTTAAAATGGCAGTTCAGAATTTCCTGGGCATTTTGTTAAAAGATTACCTTTCCTCAATAATGAAGAAGGAAAAACCATAAGTAATCTGACTTTACCCTTCCTTGTTCAGCCACTCTGCACTGGGCCACAACCACAATGCATGTCAATTAAAAATTGGACTGTGGTTGTGATCTAAACAAATGAAACCTTAATTAAAATCATTTTATTCCCATCCTATAATGTTTCCAGTTACAAATCTTAAAACTCCACTTGTTTCTTTTCCAGACAAACCGATGAGGAAGGTTGGCATGAATGCCAAATGGAAAGTGAACTAATTGTCTTTAATGATTCCTATGGAATAGTTTGGGAAGGCACCCCTGTGGGGTTGCTGGTTCCAGAAAATGGCAATTACACTGGAGTTAGTTGGACTGGAATTAATCAAACTATTGTATCTGTCTCTGAAACCCATCCATATCCATGGCCTGGAAATGAACCAAATTTAACTAGCAATAAACAAATTCGATGGATCAATCAGGGATGATTGACCACTCCCCTTGGGATAACAGTTCCAGAAAAAAACAAAAGAATTTATGGAAAGTATATTTGGGATTAGTGCCTACTTATACATTAACTGGGAAGAAAGGACCGGTGAATACTACCTTACTTTGGAATGATAGCTCACATCATAAAGTGTGTGTACGGGATCCCATTGTTTTTATAGTTGGATCGCTGAGCATTAATCAAACATGGTTTTTCTGCAGCAATGGCTCTCTTTATACTTGTGTACCAAAGGCTGTTTTACAGAAGAATTCTACTGTAGATCCAATAGGACGACGGCATCATGGAATATAGCTTCCAGTTCAACTGAATCACTGCTGGCAGTCTTCCCCTAAAAGCCAAATCCTTTGGCAGTTTCTAAATCAGTATTTGAAAAGAACCAGATGTTTAATTGGATTAGTTATAGCTGCTGTATTAGGGCTTATAGGTATTATTACCGCTGCTGCTGTGGCAGGAACTGCCCTACCTGAGAATATCCAAACACAACAAAATGTTAAAAATTGGCATCATAATGCTAGTGAGCTATGGCATAGTCAAGCATACATAGATGTGCAAATTATTAATAGGCTTAATGACTTAGAGATGGCTGTTACACAAATGGGAGATCAGGTATATAATCTAAATTTTAAACAATATCTGAAATGTGACTGGAATGAAAGTGCTTTTTGTATCACTCCTCTCCCATACAATGATTCCCATTATGAATGTGAAAAAAATAAAAATCATTTAATAGGTCATCACACAAATTTATTGATAAAAATTACAGATTTGCAAAAAAGGATTTTGAGCATGCCTCAGAATCAACTTACTATGCTTCCAAGAAGCGAATTTTGGCAATCAGTAACAGATTAATTAAATAAAATAAACCCCCTACATTGGTGAAAATCAACCTCTATACTTGCTAACTTCGGTGTGGTGATCATTGGTGCTCTGCTACTCTTAACTGTATTAGGAGGCATTTGCAAAGCCCTGCCATCCCACATTAATAGGGATGAAAAGGCCAGCCATGCCAATAACTTGATTCTGCTTAAAACCCTTGACTCTCCAACCCCTGTCCATGGCAGCTTGGCTGGTGGCCAGTTATGGGTAAGACCTTCAGAGGAGGGAAACCTAAGACAGGCACAGTCACCCTGGACAAAAAGAAAAAAGGGGGAATTGTTGGAGAAGATGCTGAGAGCCAGAGCATAAAGGGTTAAGCATTTAAAAGATATCAGTGGGAGGAGGCAGAGCAAAATGAACTCACCACACAGATATTATTTTCTGAATTCCCAAGAAAGTTTGTCTGGGAACTCACAAACAGGTTTCACTCTCACACACCAAGCTGAGAAACTAGTGAAGGACTCCCTACTTATGTTATCAGCTTTGTAATATAAAAAGCACCTTCAGTCTAAATAAACTTGCCTGCATTCCTCTTGGAGTGAGGTCCCCTGATTACAATCTTTCTTTGGATCGTTCCCGACATCGTCAAACTCCACACTGATTTACAACACACTATGAATTTTCTCATGGTCAGTGAAATTTGATTTGCTGCTGAAGGCTTTCCTATATTCCTTACATATATAGGGTTTTTCTCCAGTTGTTCTTCTCTGGTGTGTAATGAGGTTTGATTTCTGAATGAAAGCTTTCCCACATCCATCACTTTCAGAGGGTATCTCTCCAACATGTATTCTCAGATGGTTAATGAGGTCTTCCTTCTGGTTGAAGGCTTTTCCACATTCATTGCCTATATAGGGTTTTACTCCAGAATGAATGCTGTGATGTTTATTGAACAATTGCTTTTGGCTGAAAGCATCTCTGCATTCTTTACATTCATTTTGTTTCTGTCCACTATGAGTTTTTTTCATGTTCTGTGAGATATGATTTGTAACTAAAGGATTTTTCACATGCCTTACATGCGTAAGGATTCTTTGGAGTAGGAAATCCCCTGTATCTGAGGTTTGACATTTGAATTAAAGCTCTCCCACATGTATATGATTTCAATTCAGTAAGAATTTTCTGATGAATAAAGAGGGTTTCTGTCAGGTTGGACACTTTTCCACATGTATGACATTTCTATGCTTGTTCCCCTGTATGGCTTTTAAAATGAGGAGTAAAAAATGACTGTAAAGAGCAGGCTACATTCAGGACACTCATATGGTTTCTTTCTCATTTGAGTTTTCTCATATGCCATGAAGTTGTGTTTCAGATGGAAGCATTCCCATGTTCATTACAATGCTAACTAATGTATGAATATTTCATGCTCAATGAGATTTAATGCCTGGCTGAAGGATTTCCAATATTCCTAACATACACAGGGTTTTATTCCTGAATGTTTCTTTGATGTGACTCTAGCTTTCCCAAATTCATGAAATCCCAAATTGTTTCTCTGAAGGATTAATTCTCAGGTATCTCATGAGGTTGAATTTCCAAGAAAACTTCACTCAGATTACACTTAAATGGGAGGACTACCATGTGGGACAAACTGGCAAAACTCATAGTCTTCATTCTTTTTTCCTTACATATATTCCCTCATGCTTAGGTAACCAAGATGCAAATTCCTTCAAATTGAAGTTACATTCATAGAAGTGTTATTTTGAGGAAACATTGCTTGCAGTCAGTGAAAACATTTTCCCAACTCTCTTACATTCTCTTCCTTCATCTTCAGTCTCTATTGTCTTGGAAGTGGATATAGCTTCACTCAAAAGCCTTTTGTAATGTGTTTTTTCTGCTTCTTAATATCCTATGCTTCTTCCTAGTTTGTGGAGTGCAGCAAAAGCAGTGCTTAGAGGGAAATATACCGGAAGGTCCTGGGGATCAAAACCAGATCCCTTCATATGGGAGACGGCTGCACAAACATTTGAGCCTCATCCACTCCCCTAGAAGGAAATGTATAGCTTTGAATGCATTCATTAGAAAAGAGGAAAGATCCAATATCAATCATCTAAGTGTTCAATTTGGGAAGCACAACAAAAACTCCTTTTTATTTGTTCTTTCATTCATGGATCTTGTTGCTTCATAAGAGCACCACATCCAGTTTGGTGACTTCATAACTAGGATATGGGGAAGTGATACAGCACTTGATTTATGCTGGGGACAAAACAACACCCCATAAATCAACCCTGGAACCCTCAGGCTTCTGAAGGATAAGAAAAGTGCAGCTTACAAAGATGCATGCAGAAGATGGCCCCAGAACAAAGGCCAAAATGGCAACCCAGGAAATCCTGAATATTTTGTTTTGTACTGAGTATTTTTGTTCCTTTTTTTTTTCTTATATGTATTTGGTTGACATGCACTATTTAATATTCTTTAAAGTTTACCGGTGAAAGTATAAAACTTTTTCTCACCTCTCCAAATCTGCACTTATTATTTGCTACTCACTTGCCATATAATGTATTTTAAAACATTTTATATCCTGTATTAGTCAGCCAAAGGGGTGCTGATGCAAAATACCGGAAATCTGTTGGTCTTTATCAAGTGTATTTATTTGGGGTAGAAGCCTACAGTTACCAGGCCATAAAGAATAAGTTTCTTCCTTTACCAAAATCTGTTACCCCGTCTTGGAGCAAGACAGCTGCCAACATTTGCCAGGGTTCTGGCTTCTTGGGTTCCTCTCTTCCCAGGGCTGCATTTCTCTCTGGGCTCAGCTCCTCTGCTTCCTCCACAAAGTCAGCTGTAGACTTTGTGTCTCTCTAAGCTTTCCCTCTCTCCACAAGGCCAGCTGAGAACTCTCAGGTGAATGGCTTGTCTCTTTTCCCAGGACCTTTTGTCCATGCTCATCAAAACTCCATCATCAAAAACAACTCAAATTCTGTCCTTTGCCATGTCTTTTTATGTTTGAGACCCCACCCACCAAGAAGTGGGATTCAATGCCCTACCCACTGTGGCCCAGTAAATGTCCTTATCCTAACTTAATCATGCCCAGATTAACAGACCAATTTACAAGCATAATCCAATATCTATTTTTGGAATTCATAATGATATCAAACTGATACCTAGCCATTTACCCATCTCATGCTATATATTATTTTATCATGTATTTTAACACTTTATTGATGTCCTAGGCCACAGATATCATTATTACTTTATCCATTCAATAGTCATTTAGATATATGAATTTAATTAACAGATATTGTTCTTCAATCCATCCTGAATCTTGAATCATTTGAGATTATTTTGTTTCTGCCTTAAGAATATTCTTTTACATTTCTTTTAAAGTGAGTTGCTGCTTGCAAACTTTATGTTTTTAATCATCTGTAAAAGTATTTCTTTCATTTCTTCCTGAAGGATTGAGATAAATTAAATCTCAGTCCTTCCAGGATCTCCACTGCTATTGAGAGCAGACTTTGGGTTGATTTTCTCCATTCTGCTGTAAATGTAATCAGTTCTTTGGAGAAGAAATTAGGGGCTTTCAGTTTTACTCTCTGCTTCCTGCCCCCCCCACACACCACAGGCAAAATCTGTGCACTCTGGCTCTGGGGAGGGAATAATGACACACCTCTCTTTGTCACAAACCTGATTTTGGAGCTAAGAATTGGTGGAGAAAGCACAATATATTGAGTTCTTCTTGGGACCATTCTAGGGAAGATTGCAACGATGATCAGCACCCAATTTTACTCAATGATGTCCACACCCAAAGTACAGCCACTGCTTCATGAGTTCCCATTTCTCCCAGACTTAGGAGACCCCTCTTGATCCCTGTGCCCTGGGTTAATGCCCTCATTTGAGACGTGTGGACCACAGAAAAGTATGTTCTTACTAACCCATTGCTCTGTGTGTAAGCTTTTTGTATGTAGGACATTTTGGTTAGATTCAGATAAGGGACCTTTTGATTAGGTCACTTTTTGTTATATTGCTTTAGTTTAGTTAAGGGCCTCTGATTAGATTTCCAGCACCAGGATGGACCTCAATTATTGTGCTGAAGTCCTACATCATGGAACACAGAGAGATAGAGTGCTGCCATGTTTACACTGCCATGTGGGAGAGGGCTCCAGGATCGCCTACAGCTGTGGAGAGAAACAGAAACCCTGAGAAGCTGAGGGAGAGGCAAGAGGTGGGAGTCATGGAGCAGCTGGAAGCTGAATACATCAAGACCAGAGGAGAAGGGAGAGGTGTGAGCAATTGTGTCTGATGGCCCACTGCTGAACTCAGGGAGAAAGAGAAATTGGAGGGGAAGGCAGAGAGAGACAGGCAGACCCAACATTTTGCCTTGGCAAGAGTCCAGCAGCAGCTGCCCCTTGTTAAGACAGCATTTTTGATGATGCATTGATTTGGACATTTTCACAGCCTCAAAACTGTAAGCTTTAACCCTAATAAATACCAATAAAATCCAAACTATTTCTGGTATTTTGCATTAGCAGCTCTTGGCAAACTCTAACAGCTAGGGACACAGGCTTGGAGAACTGCCCTGTTCCCAAACGACAGTGTGATGCTGCTGCCCAATGAATTCACCTGTAAACTGTGGGTGTCACCAGACTAGGCAGGAATGAGTACTGGTAAGATGGAGGAGGAAGTGTTCTTTGCCAGCGAGGCCTGCAAGAGAGGGAGTCAGGCCAGGGAGTCACATGGTTTGGGGAATAGGATCAAGTCACAGATTCCCCAGTATGATGTAGCTGCCTCAACCAGGGTATGGCCAGGTGGGCAGGAGCAAATAAATGCATGTGACCTCTGCTCTGGTGCAGCAGAGGAGTCAGGGCATAGAGAGGCAACTTCCTGCTCCTGCTCCTTTTGCCCTTCCCGCCTTCCCTTGGCCTCCAGGGTTGACCCACTGAGGAGGCTGCTCTTACTGTATCCATCCTGTGTCTCAGGCACAGACACAAGTATCCTGCTTTCAGTTCTACATTCATCTTCTCCAACTTTGGGGCAACTAAAGAAAGAGCAATGTCAGATGAAACCTGTTGTTGTCAGGAAGGAAATGTCAAAATTCACATTACAGCTTTGGCTAAAGCAATAACATCACCAGAATGAGCAATATTAGGCCAGTGTGTTTGTCAGCCAAAGGGGTGCAATGTGAAACACCAGAGATTGTGTGATCTTTATAAAGGGTATTTATATGGGGTAGAATTCCACAGTTACCAGGCCAGAAAAAATAAGTTTCTTCCCTCACCAAAGTCCATTGCCATGTGTTGAAGCAAGACAGCTGCCAAAATTTGCCAGGCTTCAGGCTTCTTGGGTTCCTCTCTTCCTGGCGCTGCATTTCTATCCAGGCTCAGGACCTCTTCTTCCTCCACAAGGTAAGCTGTAGACTACCAAGCAAAAGGCTCATTTCTCTTCTCCTGGGGCCTTCTCTCCAACATCAAAACTCCAACATCACAACTGCTCCCTCTGTCCTTTGCCTTGCCTTTCATATTTGATTCCCCCACCCACCAACGGTGGGTCTGAATGCCCAACTGACATGGCCCAGTCAATGCCTTAATCATAACATAATCTTGCCCAGATTAACAGACCTGTTTACAAGCATAATCCAATCTAAATTTTTGGTATTCATAATTACATCAAATTGCCTAATGGCTATAGCCTGTGACCCTAATAAATAGTACAGGAATCCCAGAAAGTCCTGGGACCGAGGGCTGATAAGAATAGAAGTGAGGATGGGAGAGAATGCAATGTTTGCAGAAAAACTCAGAGGGTGCTGATGCCAAATATTTCTCAGACTAATTAAGTATGAAATTTTCAACACATTTTTACCTGTGTTGAAAATGATGCAGACTTCTTCAATCCCAGAAGAGAACGGATGGGTTGGATGGGAAGAAGCTGATGAACAACTGAAGGAGCTGAAATGTAAAACATATTCACTGCAGTTCGCCCAAGCCAGAGAGGGAATGTCTAGTTTGGGAACCAAACTCTCAGAGCCCCAATGAAAACCATCCTCATAGTTCTGGATCTGCAAAGAAGGACAGGGAGAAAGCCGTGCTCAGCAATCACAGCCTCAGTTAGTGATGTGAGTCACTGTAGCAGGACTTCACTGGGGAGTAAGCAGCAGGAAGTCCGTCTTCTCCTGTGATGCTAACAGCCCTCTAACTGGACATGTGTAGAGAGCAGTGTGGCCTTCACACTGTCATGTCCATGCTTCCTGTGCTCCGTGCTAATTCTTGTTGAGGGAGGCCTCCACCAGTCCAGGAAGCTGGGAATGAGGCTGAGGGGAGTGAGCACTTTTCCTTTATGGGCAACTGTATTTGCAAAGGTGAGGGGAAGTGCCCCCTGCCAAGTAATGTTACAGATACAAATGAATATCTTCAAATCAATCACTTTGAATGATTTCATTGTATACTATTTTCATAATTTCTTTTAAAATATAACCAAAGTATCCTGGCAAAGATTATAAAAATAATTTATGTCTGTTATGGCAAAGAGCAAAATTCCTTCTCTAGCCTCAACACCCATTCCTCCATCCTCAGAATTATCTGCACTGGCAGATTATTTAGGGTACATATTTCTGTTTGTAAATACATGCATTCTCTAGTTTCATCCATTCCACACCCTATCACATATGAGAAAAATATTCGAGTACAACTTAAGAACATAAATAAATTTTCTAACTTCTTAAAATACTTGAGATTACAAGTATATCATCTAATTATGAAAGGACCATTTCTGATTTAAAATAATATGGAAAATTGGAGTTAAGTAGAAAGCAGGCCACTGTAGTTCAGTGGCTGTTAAATTTGAATATCCACCAGAATCCGGTGAAGTAATTGAAAAAATATAAATGGTTGGGTTGCCTTATAAGAAAATGCTACAATAATGTTCAGCATTAATTTTAAAATGGCAATTTTTAAAATGCTTACCCAGAATGTAATGGATTGTAGGACCAGTGAAAACAATGAGGATAATTTGAAATCAGTGGAAATCCCATCTTTACATAAACTAAGAGAAATCTTGAGTTCTGATGCATAAATTTGTGGTAACAAATTGAACACAGATGAGTGTGGAAGAAGACGTGGGAGGAGCAGATCTCAGAACAAACTGCAAGAAACTTTCCCAGAAGAGAAAGACATTCTGAATTGCACAGTCACAGCCACTTCCTTAAAAGATTGGCAACAAGTTGCACAGACTGGAGGTGGAGATCTTTGGAGATTCACATTCATAACATTCACAGGGTTTCTCTCAGGGTGAATGTTGTAATGTTTAAGGAGATATTGCCTGTGACTGAAGGCTTTTCCACATTCCTTACATATATAGGGTTTCCCTCCACTATGAATTTTCTCATGGTCATTGAGATTTGTTTTGCTACTGAAGGCTTTCCTCCAATCCTTACATATATAGGGTTTCTCTCTAGTTTGTATTCTCTGCTGTGTAATGAGTCTTGATTTCTGAATGAAACCTTTCCCACATCCATCACATTCATAGGGTTTCTCTCCAGTATGTATTCTCAGATGGTTAATGAGGTTTTCCTTCTAGTTGAAGGCTTTTCCACATTCATTGCCTATATAGGGTTTTTCTCCAGAATGAATGCTCTGATGTTTAACGAAATATTGCTTTTGGTTGAAGGCTTCTCTGCATTCTTTACATTCATTTTGTTTCTGTCCACTATGAGTTTTTCTCATATTCTGTGAGATATGATTTGTACCTAAAGGCTTTTTCACATACCTTACATGCATAGGGTTTCATTGGAGTAGGAAATCTCTTGTATCTGAGATTTGACATTTGAATTAAAGCTCTCCTACATATATATGATTTCTCTTCACTAAGCATTTTCTGATGAATAAAGAGGTTTTCTGTCAGGTGGGAAAATTTCCCACATGTATTACATTTCTATGCTTGTTCCCCTTTATGGCTTTTAAAATGAGTAGAAAAAATGACTGTAAAGAGCAGACTAAATTCAGAACACTCATATGGTTTCTCTCTAGTTTGAATTTTCTCATTTTCCATGAGGTTTTGTTTCAGATCGAAGCATTCCTATGTACATTACAATAATAACTAATTTATGAATCTTTCACGCACAATGAGATTTAATGCCTGGCTGAAGGATTTCCAATATTCCTTACATACACAGGGTTTTATTCATGCATGTTTCTTTGATGTGACTCTAGCTTTCCCAAATTCATGAAATCCCAAATGGTTTCCCTGAAGGATTCATTCTCAGGTAATCTCATGATGTTGAATTTCCAAGAAAACTTCACACTCATTACACTTAAAGGAGAGGACTACCATGTGGGGCAAACTGGTAAACTCACTGTCTTCATTCTTTTTCCTTACATAGATTCCCTCATGCTTAGGTAGGCCTGATATAAATTCCTTCAAAGTGAAGTTACATTCATAAAAGTGTTATTTTGAGGAAACAATGCTTGTGGTCAGAGAAAATATTTTCCCAACTTTCTTACATTCTCTGCCTTCATCTTCATTCTGTACTGTTGTGCAAGTGGATATAGCTTCACTCACAAGCCTTTTGTTACGTGATTCTTTCTGCTTCTTTATGTCCTATGCTTCTTCATAGTTTGTGGGTGCAGCAAAAGCAGTGTTTATATGGAAATTGATACCATTGAATGCATTCATTAGAAAAGAGGAAAGATCCAATATCAATGATCTAAGCATCCAATTTGGGAAGCGCAACAATACGTCCTTTTATTTTTTCTAGTATTCATGGCTCTTCTTCCTCCAAATGAGTGTCACATCCAGTTGGTGACTTCATAATTAGGAAATGGGCAAGTGATACAGAACTTGATTTATGATGGGGACAAAACAACACCCCATAAATCACCCCTGGAACCCTCAGGCTTCTGAAGCATAAGAAAGGTGCGGCTTCCAAATTGCATGAGTAAGATGGCCCCAGAACAAAGGCCAAAATGGCAACCCAGGAAATCCTGTATACATTGTCGTGGACTGACTATTTTTGGTTGATTTTTTTTCTTCTATGTATTTGGATGAGATGCACTATTTAATATTCTTTAAAGTTTACCAGGAAATTATCACATTTTTGCTTGCCTTTCCAAATCTGCCCTTATTATTTCTTATTTACTTGACAAACAATGTATTTTAAAAGCTTTTATATGCTGTATTAGTTAGCCAAATGGGGGCTGATGCAAAACACCAGAAATCTATTGGTCTTTATAAAGGGTATTTATTTGGGGTAGAAGCTTACAGTTACCAGGCCATAAAGCATAAGTTTCTTCCTTCACCAAAGTTTGTTACCCTGTCTTGGAGCAAGACAGCTGCCGACATTTGTCAGGATTCAGGCTTCTTGGGTTCCTCTATTCCCAGGGCTACATTGCTTTCTGAGATCAACTCTTCTGTTTCCTCAACAAGGTCAGCTGTAGACTGTGAGGATCTCTATGCTTTGCCTCTCACCACAAGGCCAGCTGTCACTGTCAGGTGAATGGCTTGTCTCTTTTCCCTGGCACCTTCTGTCCTTGCTCATCAGAATTCCAACATAAAAAACAACTCCAACTCTGTCCTTTGCCATGTCTTTTTATGTTTGAGAACCCACCCAGCAAGGGGCGGAGCTCAACATCCTAGTCATAACCTAATCATGCCCAGATTAACAGATCAGTTTATAAGCATGATCCAATTATGTTTTTGGAATTCATAATTACATCAAAATGGTCAAGCGTTACACTCCACCCTCTGAATTCCAAAAATACATTACAATATTCAAAAAACCTTAAATCATTAACAATTCAAGTACAAAATCATATCATAGGCAGTTTAAAGAAATACAGTTTGTCTTCAGGCAAAATCCCGTCTACTATAGACCTCTGAAACTTACAAAACCATTTAACTACTTCCAATACACAAATGGAAAGACAAAGGATGAAAATTATCATTATTATAAGGAGAAATTGGTATGTTAAACATGAGTCATGAATCCTCTACAGTTCATTAAAACTGCAGGGCAACTTCCATTCGATTTCAAAGTCAGAGTCATTATTAAGATGATTTCTTATCCTTGGGCCACATGGGAACCCACCCTTTCCACAGGCTTGCCCAACAGCCACTTTCTTGGTTTCACCCTCATCAAGCATCTGGGTGTTGACCAAGCTCCAGACCTCATTTTCCAAGTGTGTTGGGGTGATTGCCACACCTTACCCAATCTTTGGGTTAGAGTCTTAACCCTCTTAGTACAGTGAGGTGAAGACGACATTCCCCCTTAGCTTTGGCATACAGGTTCAAACCTCTCAGAGCAACGAGTTGACCACCTGGCTTTCTCAAATCCGTGGGACACAGGTACACCCCTTTCAGACCTATGGGGTGTTGACCTTAACTGCCCTAATTTTAAGGAATTTGCTCCACCCTCCCTGCACCCTGTGATGGCAAAACTCTCCCAGAACATTGGGTGGGGACATCCACCCTCTTCAACTGCTGGGGAAAACTCACCCTCTCTGCACCTATGGATGGGGCTCCTCTCTTGGCCCAAGGAGATGTCTTAATCCCAGAAATCTGCTTCCACTGTTTTCTTCTTAAAGCTCTTTCTCCTTCAATCTCTCCTTTCCATGTCCTCTTTTGTCCAAGCTGACAGTGGTTTTGTTCATACAGTTCTCTAAGAAACTTTGTTTGTTTAGCATGCAGGAAGCAGGGGTCCAAGCCATCAGACAGTAAGACTTTCCACAAGTCTTTCCGAGATAACTGCATCTTCAATTCTGAGTTACGAGTTTCAATTTAGTAAAGTCTTCAAATAGGGCATTTTCATCTGGGAATTTGATTTCCAGAAACTTGGAAGTTCTGGATTCAGTTTCTGTTTTCTTTTTGCCCAAAAGTTCAATCCTTAGTGTATTTTGCTCATCTAATATTTTGCTGTAAGCTGCAAGGAGAAGCCAAGCCACATTCTTCAAGTTTACCTTGGAACGTTCTTCAGCTAAATGCTCCGGTTCACCATTTTCAAATTCTGTCTTCCATATAACACCAGGACTTAATCTTGCTAAGTTCTCTGCAACTTTAAAGCATGGATTGCCTTTCCTGCAGTTTCCAATAATAGTTTCATCATTTACTTCTAAAGCATCATAGAAAGTCTCTTTAGCATCCATATTACTATCAACAGTCTCTTCAAAGTTATCGGGTCCTTTTCCATCAAGCATTTCACAATTCCTCCAAAAAAATACTCCTTACCCATTTAAAAAACCGTTCCAACAATTTGGTAATTACAAAAGCATTTCCCCACTCCTCGGTACCAAATTCTGTATTAGTCAGCCAAAGGGGTGCTAATGTGAAATACCAAAAATGTGTTGGTCTTTACAAAGGGTATCTATTTGGGTTAGAAGTCCACAGATACCAGGCCATAAAGTGCTCTGTTTCTTCTCTCACTACAGTCCATTGTCACGTGTTAGAGCAAGACAGCTGCCGGCATTTGCCAGGGTTCAGGCTTCTGGGGTTCCTCTCTTCCCAGGGCTGCATTTCTCTCCGGGCTTAGCTCCTGTTTCCTCCACAAGGTAAGCTGCAGACAATCAGGTGAATGGCTTGCTTCTCTTCTCCTGGGGCCTTCTTTCCAACATCAAAACTGCTTCTCAAAAGACTGCTTCTCAAAACTGTTCTTGCCATGCCTTTTATATTTGATTCCCCACCCACCAAGGGGAGGGCCTCAACACGCTAATCATAACTTAATCATGCCCAGATTAATAGATCAGTTTATAAGCATGATCCAATTATATTTTTGGAATTCATAATTACATCAAATTGGCCAATGGTTACACTGTTCTTCAATGCATCCTGAATCTTGAACCTTCTGAGATTCTTTTCTTTCTGCTGAAGAATATTATTTTACATATCTTTTAAAATGAGTTGCTGCTAGCAAACTTTATTAGTTTCACTCATCTGTAAAAGTGTTTCTTTCACTTCTTACTGAAGGATTGTGATGAATTAAATCTCAGGCCCTCTACGATCTCCACTGCTCTTGAGAGCACACGTAACATTGAATTTCTCCATTCTGTTGTAAATGTAATCAGTTCTTTGCAGAAGAAACTAGGGGCTTTCAGTTTTACAGCCTGTTCCTGCCATACCCCACCGCCAAGCTAAAACCTGTGCGCTCTGGCTCTGGGGATGGGAATAATGGCACAGCTCTCTGAGTTACACATCTGATTTTGGACCTAAGATTTGGTGGAGAAAGCACAGTATATTGAGTTCTTCTTGGGACCATTCTAGGGACCAGTGCAATGGTGGTCAGCACCCCATTTTACTCAATCATGGCCACAACCAAAGTACAGCCACTGCTACATGAGTTCCAATTTCTCCCAGACTTAGGAGACCCCTACTGATCCCTGTGCCCTGGGTTAATGCCCTCATTTGAATCTTCTGTGGTCCCCAGAAAAGTATGTTATTACTAACCCATGGCTGTGTGTATAAGTCTTTTGTATGTAGGTCATTTTGGTTAGATTCAGATAAGGGACCTCTCAATTAGGTCACATTTTGTTAGATTGCTTTAGTTTAGTTAAGGGCCTCTGATTAGATTTCAGGCACCAGGATGGACCACAATCATTGTGCTGAAGTCCTACATACATGGAACACACAGAGAAAGAGTGTTGCCATGTTTTCCCTGACCTGTGGGAGAGGGCTCCAGGATCTCCTACAGCTGTGGAGAGACACAGAAAACCTGAGAGGCTGAGGGAGTGGTCAGAGGCTGGAGTCTTGGGGGAGCTTGAAGCTGAAGACATCCAGGCCAGAGGACAAGGGAGAGGTGTGAGCAATTGTGACTGATGGCCCACTGCTGAACTCAGGGAGAAAGTGAGTTTGGAGAAGGCAGAGAGAGACAGGTAGGCCCTAAAACATTTTGCCTTCACAGGAGTCCAGCAGAAACTGACCCTTGTTAAGACAGCATTTTTGAGGATTCCTTGATTTGGACATTTTCACAGCCTCATAATGGTAAGCTTTAATGCTAATAAATTCCAAGAAAAGCCAACCTATTTCTGGTATTTTGCTCTGGCAGCGATTGGCAAACTCAAACAGCCAGGGACATAGGGTTAGAGAGCTGCCCTGTTCCCAAATGGCAGTGTGATATTGCTGCCCAGTGAATTCACCTGTAAACTGTGGGTGTCTCCAGACTAGGCAGGAATGAATACTGGTAAGAAAGAGGGGGAAGTGCTCTTGGCCAACAAGGCCTGCAAGACAGGGAATCAGGCAGGAGGGTGTCATGGTTTGGGGTCAAGTATAAAGTCAGAGATGCCCCAGTATGATGTACCTGCTTCAGACAGGGTTCGTTTAGGTGGGCAGGGGCAGATAAATGCATGAGACCTGGGGTCTGGTCCAGCAGAGGAATCAAGGCATAAAGAGGAGACTTCCTGCTCCAGCTCCTTTTGCCCTTCCCTCCTTCCCTTGGCCTCCAGCATTGACCCTCTGAGGAGGCTGCTCTTACTGTACCCCTCCTGTTTCTCAGGCACAGACTCAGGTCTCCTGCTTCCAGTTCTACACTCACATTCTCCAATCTGGGGTAGCTAAAGAAAGAGCAATGCCAAGATGGAACCTGTTGGTGTCAGGAAGGAAATGTCAAAATTCACATTACAGCATTGGCTAAAGCAATAACATCACCAGAATGAGCAACAGTAGGCCAGTGACCCTAAGAAATAGTACAGGAATCCCAGAAAGTCCTGGGACCAAGGGCTGACAAGAAGAGAAGTGAGGTTGTGAGAGAGTGCAATGTTTGCAGATATCCTCAGAGGGTGTAGATGCCAGATATTTCTCAGACTAATTAAATATGAAATTTTCAACACATGTTTAACAGTGTTGAAAATGATGCGGGCCTCTTCTATCACAGACAGCAAGAGAGGGGTGGAATGGGAATAAGCTGTTGAACAACAGAAGAAGCTGGAATGTAACACATGTTCACTGCATTTCCCCCAAGCCAGAGAGGGAATTTCCTGTTTGGGAACCAAACTCTCAGAGCCCCAATGAAAACCATCATCATAGGTTCTGGATCCCCAAAGTAGGACAGGGAGAAAGGCCTGCTCATCACTCACAGCCTCAGTTAGTGATGTGAGTCACTCTAGCGGGTCTTCACTGGGGAATAAGCAGCAGGAATTCCATCTAACCCTGTGGTCCTAACAGCCTTCTAACTGGACACGTGTAGAGAGCAGTGTGGCCTTCAGATGGTTGTCTCCATGCCCCTCATGGTCCATACTCACTCTTGTTGAGTGAGGCCTCTACCAGTCCAGGCAGCTGGGGAAGTGGCTGAGGGGAGTGAGCACTTTTCCTTTTTGGGCGACTGTATTTGCAAAGGGTGAGAAGAAGAGCCCCCCCCCCCAGTAATGTTGTAGATACAAATCAATATCTTCAAATCAAACACTTTGTATGATTTCATTGTGTACTATTTTCATAATTTTTATTAAATTATAACCAAATTATCCATGCAAAGATTACAAAAATAATTTATGTCTGTTATGGCAAACAGCAAAGTTCCTTCTCTAGTTTCAACCTCATTCCTGCTTCCTCAGAATTATCTGCATTGGCAGATCCTTTGGGAACACATTTCTGTTTCTAAATACATGCATTCTATAGTTTCATCCATCCCACACTGTATCACATATGAGAAAAATATCGAAGTACAATTTAAGAATATAAATAAATTTTCTAACTTCTTAAAATACTTGAGAATAGAAGTATATCATCTAACTATGAAAGAATCATTTCTGATTTAAAATAATAAGGAAAATTGGAGTTAAGTAGAAAGCAGGCCACTGTAGTTCAGTTGCTGTTAAACTTAAATGCACATCAGAATCAGGTAAAAAAATCTGAAAAAATATAAAGGGTTTGGGTGCCTTATAAGAAAATGCTACAATAATGGGCAGCATTATTTTGAAAATGGTAATTTTTTAAATGGTTCCTGGAAGGTAATGGATTGAAGAACCAGTGAAAACAAGCAGGATAATTTGAAATAATTGGAAAGAACATCTTTCCATAAACTAAGAGAAATCTCGTGTTCTGATGCATAAATTAGTGGTAGCAAATTGAACACAGATGAGTGTGGAAGAAGCTGTGGGAGTAGCAGATCTCAGAACAAACTGCAAGTGCACTTTTCCAAGAGGAGAAAGACATCCTGAATTGCACAGTCACAGTCACTTCCTTAAAAGATTGGCAATGAGATCCACAGACTGGAGGTGGAGATTCTTTGGAGATTCACATTCACTACATTTACAGGGTTTCTCTCCAGGATGAATGTTGTAATGTTTAATGAGATACTGCCTCTGGCTGAAGGCTATTCCACATTCCTTACATATATAGGGTTTCCCTCCACTATGAGTTTTCTCATGGTCATTGAGTTCTGATTTGTTCCTGAAAGCTTTCCTACATTCCTTACATATATAGGATTCTCTCCAGTTGGTCTTCTCAGGTGTGTAATGAGGCTTGATTTCTGAATCCAAGCTTTCCAACATCCAACACATTCATAGGGTTTCTCTCCAGCATCTGTTCTCAGATGGTTGATGAGGTTTTCCTTCTGGTTGAAGACTTCTCCACATTCATTGCCTATATAGGTTTTTTCTCCAGAATGAATGCTCTGATGTTTAATGAACTATTGCTTTGGGCTGAACACTTCTCTGCATTCTTTACATTCATTTTGTTTCTGTCCACTATGAAGTTTCTTCATGTTCTGTGAGATATGATTTGTATCTAAAGGCTTTTTCACATGCCTTACATGCAGAGGGTTTCTTTGCAGTAGGAAATCCCTTGTCTCTGGGATTTGACATTTGAATTAAAACTCTCCTACATATATATGATTTCAATTCAGTAAGAATTTTCTGATGAATAAAGAGCTTTTCTGTCAGGTTGAAAACTTTCCCACATGTATTGCATTTTTATGCTTGTTCTCATGTATGGCTTTTAAAATGAGGAGTAAAAAATGACTGTAAAGAGCAGACTACATTCAGGACACTCATATGGTTTCTCTCTAGTTTGAATTTTCTCATATTCCATGAGATTTTGCTTCAGATGAAAGCAATCCCATGTTCAATACAATATTAACTAATGTATGAATATTTCATGCTCAATGAGACTTAAGACCTGGCTGAAGGATTTCCAATATTCCTTACATACACAGGGTTTTACTCCTGCATGTTTCTTTGATGTGACTCTAGCTCTCCCAAATTCATGAAATCCCAAATGGTTTCTCTGAAGGATTAATTCTCAGGTATCTCATGAGGTTGAATTTCCAAGAAAACTTTGCACTCATTTCACTTAAAAGGGAGGACTACCATGTGGGGCAAACTGGCAAAAATTCATTGTCTTCTTTCTTTTTTCCTTACATAGATTCCCTCATGCTTAGGTAAGCCTGATGCAAATTCCTTCAAAGTGAAGTTACATTCATAGAAATGTTATTCTGAGGAAGCAGTGCTTGTGGTCCAAGAAAATATTTTCCCTACTTTCTTATATTCTCTTCCTTCATCTTCACTCTTTACTGTTGTGGAAGTAGATATAGCTTCACTTACAAGCCTTTTGTGGTGTGTTTCTTTCTGCTTCTTAATGTCCTATACTTCTTCTTAGTTTGTGGGGTGCAGCAAAAGCAGTGCTTAGAGGGAAATTGATAGCATTGAATGCATTCATTAGAAAAGAGGAAAGATCCAATATCAATCATCTAGGCATCCAAATTGGGAAGTGCAACAATATCTCCTTTTTATTTGTTCTTTCATTCATGGCTCTTCTTGCTTCAAATAAGCATCACATCCAGATTGGTGACTTCATAACTAGGAAATGTGGAAGTGATACAGCACTTGATTCATGGTGGGGACAAAACGGCACCCCTTAAATCAACACTGGAACCCTCAGACTTCTGAAGGATAAGAAAGGTGCAGTTTCCAAAGATGCACGCGTAAAGTGGCCCCAGAACAAAGGCCAAAATGGCAAACCAGGAATTCCAAATAATTTTTCTTGGACTGACTATTTTTTTTTCTATTTTTTCTTCTTCTTTGTATTTGGATGAGATGCACTCTTTAATATTCTTTAAAGTTTAATGGGAAATTATAAAAATTTTGCTTGCCTTTCCAAATCTGCACTTATTATTTGTTATTGACTGACCAAATAATGTATTTTAAAACATTTTATATCCTATGTTACTCAGCCAAAGTGGTGTGGTGTATTTCAACGGTGCCAGGAATGATCCACAGAAAATTTGGGACCAGGGACCTCACTCCATGTAGAATGCAGGCAAGTTTATTTAGGCTGAAGCTGCTTTTTGTACTACAAAGCTGATAACAAAATAGGGCGTACTTCACTATTTCCTCAGCTTGGTACATGAGAGCACTGCCGATTTCTGTTTTCCCAGACAATCTTTCTTGGGAATTCAGAAAATAACATCTTAGTGGTGTTTTCATTCCACTCTGCATCCTCCTACTGATAACTGCAGTATGCAATGTCCTTAGAAACATTTACTAATGTTTCTCTGCCAGCAAGCATGCTTTTTAAATGCTTAACCCTTTATGCTCTGGCTCTCAGCATCTTTTCCAACAATTCTCCCTTTTTTGTTTTTTGTTCAGGGTGACTGTGTCTGTCTTAGGTTGCCCTCCTCTGAAGGTCTTACCCATCACTGACCACCAGCCAAGCTCCATGGACAGGGATCTTGAGAGTTAAGGGTTTAAACAGAATTAAGTTATTGGCATGGCTGGCATTTTCAGCCCTATTAATGCAGGACGGAAGGGCTTTGTGAATGACTCCTAATACAGTTAAGAGTACCAGAGCACCAATGATCACCTCACTGAATTTAGCAAGTACAAAGGTTGATTTTCACCAATGTAGGGGGTTTATTTTATTTAATTGAGCTGTTACTGATTGCCAAAATTCACTTCTTGGAAGCGTAGTAAGTTGAATCTGAGACATGCTCAAAATCTTTTTTTGCAAATCTCTAATTACTATAGATAAATTTGTGTGATGACCTATCAAATGATTTTTAATTTTTTTCCCATTCACAATGGGAATCATTGCATGGGAGAGGAGTGATAGAAAAAGCACTTTCATTCCAATCACACTTCAAACCTTTTTTCAAATTCAGATTATATACCTGATCTTTCATTTGTGTAACAGCAATCTCTAAGTCAGTAGGCCTATTATTAATTTGCTTATCTATATATGCCTGACTATGCCATAGCTTACTAGCATGATGCCAATTTTTAATATGTTTTTGCATTTGGATATTCTCATTCAAATGCCACAGCAGCATTTGAAATAATACCTATAAGCCCTAATACAACAATACAACAGCCATAATTAATCCAATTAAACATTTGCTTCTTTTAAAATAATGATTTAGAATGTGCCAAAGGATTTGAATCTCAGGGGAAAACTGCCATCAGTGATTCATGTGAACCAGAAGCCATATTCTACGATGCCATCATCCTATTAGAACTGCAGTAGAACTCTCCTGTTAAACAGATTCTGATGCACAATGTAAAGGGAGCAATTGCTGCAGAAAAACCATGTTTGATTAATGCTCATTGTTTCAACTATAAAAACAATGGGATACCATATGCATACTTTAAGAAATTAAGTGGAATTTCTTTTTAAACTGGTAATATTAGTTTTACTGCCTTGGCATTCAAAAATTGGGCTAGTTCCTAAAAATAATTTCCACAAATAATTTTTAGTTTTGTTAAGTTTAGTGTTCCATAGTTGTGGGATAAATCTTCCCTGATGAGTCCTATTTAGTGATGTGTTTATACTTATGATGTGCCCAAATTTCCAAAAATAATGATAGCTTTCAGTAGTTGTTTTTGTTCAATTACTGATTTTTTCAACTTATGGTTGTGTTTACATTAGGTTTCAGTATCTGTATAAGGGTCTGAATCTTTACAATTCTATAGGAATTATTAAAGAGTACAACTTCAGATGAAACATGGCATCTATGCCATTTATCCTTTGTACTATGATTTTGGGGCTGTATACGGATCGATGGATCCTATGCAGATATGTCATTCAAGAAAAGACAAGGTTAAATTTTCAATAAATTTCCCTTCCTTCTCAAGTTTTATAGGAAGGCAAGAATCAAAGGGCCCAGGAAAATGAAAAGAAAAGACTAATTAATATAAACAGGGTTGGCTTTGTCCCCCCAAGTCAACAATTCTAAATGAGATGAATTAGTAATATAAGCCCAATATGTATAATTTTGTGAAAGTGCACTACTAACTGCTGTAGTTGTCAAGGTAAGCATAGCAAAGAATAACTGAGTTAGAGTGACATTTTGACTTTTAGCAGTTACCATCTTTTCTGCTGCTTGTGTCATCTTCTTTGGCTTGTTTATGTCTAGGTTTCAGATGTCTGTATGGGACCCAAAGCTGGTCTCCTTTATCTGTAATGATAAGAACAAAACCTCAACCCTATATCCTAACTTAACTTCTGCCTTTTCCCATTGATTATTATCTTTATGCTTTCAACACTCTAGTTGTCCTATATTTGTTTCTGTATTTTTGCCTGATTTTTGCCAGAAATGCTCTGCTGCTGATGTGTCTGATTCTGACCTTTGGCTTAAAAATTTTATTGTAAATAATGCTTGATATAATTGTTATCATACCTCATCATTTCCCCCTTTTTTGTTTTTGTAGCATTTATAAATAGGGGTTTACCTGTTAATTTTTTATGATAATTATACATACATTCACAGGCTTACTAAATCAGGGGATACACCAATATACTTGGCTTATTTTTGGTTAGAATTCTGGATAGATGCATGATAAATGTTAATATATATGTAGTTTAATAAGCTTATATTGACAATTAGAGTGAGAAACAAATAACATAAATAATTAAAAGATTAAGTTAATATTGAACAAAGTTACAGAATGACAGATAAATAGAGCAGTCTTATATATATACTTACCAATATTTAGCTTTTAGCTGGGAAGTGTTGAAGTGTTGAAGTAGCAACTGATACTAGAGTTTTGGTTGACTGTGTTTAGGATTAATGAATTTGATACTATAGATGCCAACTTGAGAGTATTTTGCTAATTCCTGAGGAAGGGGCCAGTCTCCTCAGGAAGGAACACAACACACCCTGGGTAGTACATTTTAAGGTTTATGCATTAATCCCTGGGAGAGTGGCCAGCTCCCCCAGGGAGGAATACAACCCCAATTGAAATGCACTTTATCTTTTTTAATTTGTTAAAAAACATCTTTGATGTGCTTATTATTTTAATTTTCAATATGCTTGCTGAAATATGAAAAGTGTTAACTAGTAAGGCATTGATTTGTTGATTAACAAAGTTTTTGTATGATTCTTTACTTTCATGCTTGAACAATACTTACCAGACTTGTTTTTTAATCCATTTGGTTTCAGGACTGTTGAAACTCAAAACAAGTGATTTACAGATACATTTAATAAAACACACTTATGTGTAATATACAAGTTATTAAATTACTTAAGTATGCAATGTATTGTATTAAAGTTTTGATTAGTATTTAAGTATATTATACATAATTCATTACTATAGTAGATTATACAACAGACATCCAATGAATAAACTTTTATTTCTTAAGCATTTCAGAGTTTTAGTAGCATGATTAGAACAACTTCAATTTCCTTATTTTGTATAGTTTGAGGCATAGGTAAAAACAAATTAGTATTTCCTATTTGGGCTGTGGGGTAATACATTAACTTGTAATTTTAAAACTCGCATTGGTTTTGTTGTTAACATTATAATTAGAATTGGGGCTGTAGCTCACAGTGTTGGATATAAACTTGATTTATTGTTAGCTATTTTACAAGAAGGGGAATGTGGGCTGGCTTGACTTGTTTAAGAAAATATTAAAGAAAGATTTAGCAAATTTTAAAACAAAGTGATAGTGACATAACTGGATATTAAATTTTGCAAAAAACTAGAAATATTTGGGACTGCTGCTTGCTGCAGTGGAGTTGTTTAATTTTACTATAATTTACTGTTATGCACTACCCCAGCAGCCTTTAGTGTCTGCTTTTTTTGTAGTTATAACTAAAAATTATGATTAATAACATTATATTTTATTTACTATTATATTGAAACGTTATTATATTTTAGGAATTTTATACACTTTTAAAGTATTCATATGCACCTATATTCATAGAACTTTAATTGCAATAAAATTAGAAAATGTCTTTCATTATACAACAGTTTTAAATGCTTCATTCAACTGATATGACATGAACTTAACTATTTTTAGTATTTTACCTTTTTTTAAGGTAAAAGACCAACTTATGTGTGACAGTTTGAAATAAAAGCTATTTTTCAGGATTTGGCTTTGAAAAAGCAGGTTCGAACATTGTGTGCTTTTTAAAAGTGATAAGACCTGTTTCTCCATGGAAACAATAAGGTTAAAGTACAAGAAGCTATTCTGATAAAACATACTTTTTTTTATTGCATACTGATTATTTAGGAGAAAAACTTTTTAAGCTTTTACTAAAACAGACTACTGACTTGATAAACTTTGAGAAAGAATAAAACTTTAACTTTATATTATTACATTGTTTGACATTAAAACTTTCAAAAAATTTTATAGATAAATGGCTTAAATTTTACTTAGCTTTGACCACAAACAGTTTTTTTCTACAAGCCTTTTGCACTTTTTGCATTCATTCAAGGTTTGTCCCACATTTTACTTTGTTTTAATAATTAGTTATTTTATCTTAGGATAAAATTACTTTCTTTTCTTTAATAATAAAAGCACTTTCTATATATCTTCTATACTTAAGTTACCACAATGATTTTGGAAAATATTTCCAAGAAAACTTCTGACAACATATAATTACCATCAACATTAAGCAAACTGTTTAGAATAATGATTTAATTTGAGTATAAGTATTTTTATTATATTAAACTAATACCCATATTTATTTATTAATATAAGTGCTTATATAATTTTTGGTCACTTGAATGGAGCTCTTATAATAATTTTCATTTATTAATTTAGTATTATCATCCAGAAGTATCAAAATATACACTGACAATGAGCAGACAAATACAAAAAGAATTATGACACACTAACAGGAACATAGAGCTTACTAATTTGACCCATAATTTTCACTCCTTTGGTATGGCTGTCTTCAAGCCCTCCATTATTTCAAATCTTTGATTTTATTGTTTTTAAGATTTTTTCTGAAATCTGTGTTACCTGTAATATATAAGCTTGTTCTTTGAAACACTTTTGTTCATAATCAGCAACCAGTCAGGACAACTTCAACAGCATAAATACAGTTAAGCTCTAATTTAGCAGCTTATACAATTATTTAACATGTATATTTTGAATTACTACTCTTTAGGAGTACACTTAGGCTCAAATTTCAGGAGTAAGCTAGTGATTTAAAACTGAAAGTTCTGTTTAACACCTTAATAAAAGCTTTGCACTAATTTTTTCAATTTGGCCACACTGGCCTAACCAGAATCAGCATGGGAACAAAACAGAAAACATCACTGTTGCCAAGTTGTTTTTTTTTTAATTTTCTAGTGGTTTAATTTCATTAGCCCCTGTCATCCCACAGACTTATCACTATGTAGGCAGCAGGAGGTTTACAAATTTGCTGTCGGAATTTTGTCTTTATCTTAGTTACCTGTTTTGATAGAATAGTGATGCTCCTGTAACTGATGCTAGATTTTTCTAATATTAATCTCACTAAATCTTTTGGAACAGGCATTTCTTTAAGATCAGATTGAGTTACAGTCTTGTTGACTACATCTGTCACCTTGTTACAAATTCAGCCCAAGGTTCAGTATTTCCTTGAACAATTTTTGAAAATGATTGTACAGCCTGTCCATGGGTGGAGATTCATCACCAGGCAGCTAGGCAGCACAATTGCACTTGTACAATGGCTATATCATCATATTGAGCTGGGTGATGAATCCCATCCCATTGACCTGTTCCCAAAATTTGTTCAGTAGTAATAGGCACTGGTGGATTTTGATGTTGATTTCATCGTGCTACAATATTAGATTCATCAGCCCACCAAGTTTTAAATTGTAAAAATTCTGCTGAATTAAGAACAGCTTGAGGTGACAAATCCCAGTCCCAGGGTATTAATCTGTTTGCTTGTGCCATTTTTTGCACCAATTCTTGACTATAAGGAGAATCTACACCATATTGAGTGCATGCTTGTTTTAATTTTTTGATAGTTTTAAAAGGAATAGGAGCATGCTCATATTGTACACCCCCTTGGGGATTGTTAGCATCTCCTGGAATTTGAGTTACTTTTATTGGAAAAGTAAAAAAAAAATTGCATAGCCTCTGAATTTTCTTCTCTACTTCCCTGTGCTTTACTTTTTATAATTGAAGAGGATGGTGCTGGCACAAAACAGAAACATTTGGAGGGTTATGAAATGTTGTAAAAAATGGATCAGTAGATACCTTAGGAGGCACAGACGCTGGTTCAAAAGGCAATAAGTCATCCTTTGGAGCAGACGGCTTAATAACCACTGGAGAAGTTCAATAAACTACGTTTTTCTTTTTTTTTCTATTTATTAGACATGAGTTTATCTGTTTTTGCCTGTTCATTAATTTTTTTCATATATATTTACATTAAAATCATCATTAGCTTGTTCTGCTATAGTTTTAGCAATAGCAGTATCCATTTTAATATCTTCATTTTCATCTGACTGTAATGGTTCCAGAGCAACAGAAATAAGACTATACAAAGACCATACATCCTCCTGATCAGAAGTGCAACCTTCTGGAACTTCAAAACTCCCTTCCTTTAAAACAGGCTGTTGAGTGCTATCATCAACAACTTTTGTATAAATAACATTTTCATGATCCTCTTCTTCAGACTGTAGAGGATCTAAGGCAGTGGCTATTTGATGACAGAGAGTCCATACTTGAAGAGGAACTCTTTCCCCTTTTTGATAAGCTTGCCTCAATGATTTCATTACTAAGTTTCCATTGTTTCAAATTTAATACATTACGCCCTTGTGGCTGAAACCAATAACTATGTTTCTGTACAAGAGAAAAGAGTTCTAGTAACTCGTGGGTCGTCACAGATACCCTTGTATTCTTTAACAGGGTTTTCAAAACTTGGGTATATTCCTCTAACAGCATCGACTGATTACTCATTACCCTGATTATTAAGATTATTTGACTCACCGCACAGAATGCAAGGACCGTCTGACCCAGCAGTCCTTGCTTCATGGCCCTTATGCAGAGAAAAGAATAGTCATGCCCCACATTAGGCACCATCTGTTGTAATTCAACCTTGGAAGTAGACGGTGCTGGGAATGATCCAAAGAAAGATTGGGTCAGGGGATCTCACTCCATGTGGAATGCAGGCAAGTTTATTTAGGCTGAAGCTGCTTTTTATACTACAAAGCTGATAACAAAAGTAGTGCGTCCTTCACTAGTTCCTCAGCTTGGTACGTGAGAGCGCTGCCGGTTAACTGTGTTCCCAATCTGTCTTGGGAATTCAGACAATAACATCTTAGTGGTGTGTTCATTCCTCTCTTCCTCCTCCTACTGATGTTTGCAGTATGCAGTGTACTTGGAGACATTTACTAATGTTTCTCTGCCAGTAAGCATGCTTTTTAAATGCTTAACCCTTTATGCTCCGGTTCTCAGCATCTTTTCCAACAGGGGTGCTGATGCAAAATACCGGCAATCAGTTTGTCTTTATAAAGGGTATTTATTTGGGGAAGAAGCTTACAGTTACCAGGCCATAAAGCATAAGTTTCTTCCTTCACCAAAGTCTGTTAACCCATCTTGGAGGAAGACAGCTGCAGACATTTGCTAGGGTTCAGGCTTCTTGGGTTCCTCTCTTCCAAGGGCTGTGTTTCTCTCTGGGCTCAGCTCCTCTGTTTCCTCCTCAAGGTCAGCAGCAAACTATCAATGTGTCTATGCTTTGGCCCTCTCCAAAATGGCAGTTGTGAACTGTCAGGTGAATGGCTTGTCTCTTTTTCCTGGGGCCTTCTGTCCTTGCTCATCAGAACTCCAACATCAAAAATTACTCCAACTCTGTCCTTTGCCATGTCTTTTGATGTTTGCAACCCCACCCACCAAGGGCCCAGGCTCAACACTGTACTGCCTGTGGCCCAGTCAATGCCCTTATCATAACTTAATCATGCCCAGTTTAACAGACCAGTTTACAAGCATAATCTAATATATACATTTGGAAATCATAAAGATATCAAATTGCTACATATCCATTTACCCATCTTATGCTATATATTATTTTATGGTGTATTTTAACACTTTATTGATGTCTTAGGCCATGGATATCATTATTACTTTTTCCATTCAATAGCCATTTAGATATATGAATTTAATTAACAGATAATGTTCTTCAATCCATCCTGAAACTTGAACCTTCTGAGATTATTTTTTCTGCCTGAAGAATATTCTTTTACATTTATTTTAAAGTGAGTTGCTGCTGGCAACCATTATTAGATTTTACTCATCTGTAAAAGTATTTATTTCACTTCTTCCTGAAGGATGGAGATGAATTAAATCTCAGGCCCTCTAGGATCTCCACTGCTTTTGAGAGCACCCTTAGGGTTGAATTTCTCCATTCTGTTGTAAATGAAATCAGTTCTTTGGAGAAGAAATTAGGGACTTTCAGTTTTACAACCTGCTTCCTGCCCCCCCCAACCCCCAGGCAAAATCTGTGCCCTCTGGCTCTGGGGATGGGAATAATGGCAAACCTCTCCAAGTTACACACTAGATTTTGGAGGTAAGATTTGCTGGAGAAAGCACAGTATATTGAGTGTTTCTTGGGACCATTCTAGGGACAAGTGCAATGGTGGGCAACACCCCATTTTGCTCAATGATGGCCACATACAATGTACAGCCACTGCTGCATGACTTTCCATTTCTCCCGGACTTAGGAGACCCCGCCTGGTCCCTGTGTCCTGGGTTAATACCCTCATTTGAGTCTTGTGTGGACCCCGGAAATGTATGTTCTTACAAACCCATTGCTGTGTTTGTAAGACTTTTGTATGTAGGACATTTTGGTTAGATTCACATAAGGGACCTTTTAATTAGGTCAGTTTTTGTCAGATTGATTAAGTTTAGTTAAGGGCCTCTGATTAGATTTCAGGCACCAGGATGTCCTCCAATCATTGTGCTGAAGTCTTACATACATGGAACAAACAGAGAAAGATTGCTGCCATGTTTACCCTGCCATGTAGGATAGGGCTCCAGGATCTGCTACAGCTGTGGAGAGACACAGAAACCCTGAGAGGCTGAGGAAGAGGCCAGAGGGTGGAGTCATGGAGCAGCTTGAAGCTGAAGACACCCAGGCCAGAGGAGAATGGAAAGGTGGGAACAATTGTGTCTGATGACCCACTGCTGTGCTCAGGGAGCAAGTGAGTATGGAAGAGAAGGCAGAGAGAGACAGGCAGGTCCAACATTTTGCCTTGGCAGGAGTCCAGCATCAGCTGACCCTTGCTAAGACAGCATTTTTGATGATGCTGTGATCTGGACATTTCAGAGCCTCAGTACTGTAAGCTTTAACACTAATAAATTCCTATAAAAGCCAACCAATTCTGGTATTTTGCATTGGCAGTACTTGGCAATCTCAAACAGCTATGGACCGAGGGTTGGAGAGCTGCTCCATTCCCAAATGGCAGTGTGATGCTGCTGCCCAATGAATTCATCTGTAAACTGTGGGTGTCTCCAGACTAGGCAGGAATGAGTACTGGTAAGATGGAAGGGGACGTGCTCTTGGCCAGAAGGCCTGCAAGACAGGGAGTCAGGCAGGGGAGTGACAAGGTTTGGGGACTAATATAAAGACACAGATGCCACAGTATGATGTCTCTGCTGAGGCAGAGTTTGGCTGGGTGGGAAGGGGAAGATGAAAGCATGGGACATAAGTTCTGGTGCAGCAAAGGAGTCAGGGCACAGAGCAGAGACTTCCTGCTCCTGCTCCTTTTGCCCTTCCTTCCTTCCCTTGGCCTCCAGATTTGACCCTCTGAGGAGGCTGCTCTTACTCTACCCCTCCTTTGTCTCAGGCACAGTCTCAGGCTTCCTGCTTCCAGTTCTACATTCACCTTCTCCAATCTTGGGGCAGTTAAAGAAAGAGCAATGCCAAGATAAAACCTGTTGGTGCCAGGAATGAAATGTCAAAATTCACATTACAGCATTGGCTCCAGCAATAATATCACCAGAATGAGCAACAGTAGGCCAGTGACCCTGAGAAATAGTTCAGGAATCCCAGAAATTCCTGGGACCTAGGGTTGACAACAATAGAAGTGAGGCTGTGAGAGAGTGCAATGTTTACAGAAAACCTCAGAGGGTGCAGATGCCAGATATTTCTCAGAATAATTAAATATTAAACTTTCAATGCATTTTTAACAGTGTTGAAAATGATGCAAACCTCTTCAGTGCCAGAAGAGAATGGAGGACTTGGATGGGAAGAAGTTGATGAAAAACTGAGAAAGCTGGAATTTAACACGTGTTTCCAGCAGTACCCACAAGCCATAAAAGGAATGTCCTGTTTGGGAATGAAACTCTCAGAGCCCCAATGAAAACCATCATCATAGCCTCTGGATCCACAAAGGATGACAGAAAGCCCTGCTCATAATTCACAGCCTCAGCTAGTGTTGTGAGTCACTTTAGTGGGTCTTCACTGGGGAGTAAGCAGCAGGAAGTCCATCTTCTCCTGTGGTGCTAAAAGCCATCTATCCGGACACGTGTAGAAATCAGTGTGGCTTTCACAGGGTCCCTTCCATGATCCCAATGCTCCATGCTCATTCTTGCTGAGGGAGGCTTCCACCTGTCCTGGAAGCTGGGAAGGGGGCCGAGGGGATTGAGCACTTTTCCTTTATGGGCGACTGTATTTGCAAAGGATGAGGGGAAGTGCCTCCCCAAGTAGTAATGTTTCAGACACAAATCAATATCTTCAAATCAACCACTTTGTATGATTTCATTGTTTACTATATTCATGATTTCTTTTAAAATATAACCAAGGTATCCATGCAAAGAGTATAAAAATAATTTATGTCTGTTATGGCAAAGAGCAAAATTCCTGCTATAGCCTCAACCCCCATTCCTCCTTCCTCAGAATTATCTGCATTCACAGATTCTTTTGGGTACACATTTCTGTTTGTAAATACATACATTCTCTACTTTCATACAGCCCACACCCTATCACATATGAGAAAAATTTTGGAGTACACCTTAAGAATATAAATAAATTTTCTATCTTCTTAAAATATTTGAGATTAGAAGTATATCATCTAATTATGAAAGGAAGATTTCTGATTTTAAAATAATAAGGAAAATTGGAGTTAAGTAGAAAGCAGGCCAATGTAGATCAGTTGCTGTTAAAGTTGAATCCACATCAGAATCACGTGAAGAAACTGAAAAAATATCAATGGTTGGAGTGCCTTATAAGAAAATGCTGAAATAAAGGGCAGCATTATTTTTGAACTGGTAATTTTTCAAATGCATACCCAGAATGTAATGTATTGAAGAACCAGTGAAAACAACCAGGAAATTGTGAAATAAGTGGAAAGCCCATATTTCATAAACTAAGAGAAATCTTGAGCTCTGATACATAACTTACTTGTAACAAATTGAACACAGATGAGTGTGGAAGAAGATGTGGGAGTAACATATCTCAGAACAAACTGCAAGTGCACTTTTCCAAGAGGAGAAAGACATCCTGAATTGCACAATCACAACCACTTCCTCAAAAGATTGGCAACAAGTTACACAGACTGGAGGTGGAGATTCTTTGGAGATTCACATTAGTTACCTTCACAGGTTTTTTCTCCAGGATGAACGTTGTGATATTTAATGAGATACTGCCTCTGGCTGAAGGTTATTCCACTTTCCTTACACATATAGGGTTTCCCTCCACTAAGAATTTTCTCATGGTCAGTGAGATTTGATTTTCTAGTGAAGACTTTCCTCCATTCCTTACATATATAGGGTTTCTCTTAAGTTTGTCTTCTCTGGTGTGTAATGAGGCTTGATTACTGAATGAAAGCTTTCCCACATCCATCACATTCATAGGGTTTTTCTCCGGTATGTATTCTCAGATGGTTAATGAGGTTTTCCTTCTGGTTGAAGGCTTTTCCAAATTCATTGCCTACATAGGGTTTCTTTCAGAATGAATGCTCTGGTGTTTAATGAACTATTGCTTTTGGCTGAAAGCTTCTCTTCATTCTTTACGTTCATTTTGTTTCTGTCCACTATGAGTTTTTTCATGTTCTGTGAGATACGATTTGTACCTACAGGCATTTTCACATGCCTTACATGCATAGGGTTCCATTGCAGTAGGAAATCTCTTGTGTCTGAGATTTGACAGTTGAATTAAAGCTCTCTGACATATATATGATTTCTCTTCGGTAATAATTTTCTCATGAATAAAGAGGTTTTCTGTGAGGTTGAAAACTTTCCCACATGTATTGCATTTCTATGCTTGTTCCCATGTATGGCTTTTAAAATGAGGAGTAAAAAATGACTGTAAAGAACAGACTACATTCAGGACACTCATATTTGTCTCTCTAGCTTGAAATTTTTCATATTCCATGAGGTTTTGTTTCAGATGGAAGCATTCCCATGTTCATTACAATGCTAACTAATCTATGAATATCTCATGCTCAATGAGATTTAATGCCTGGCTGAAGGATTTCCAATATTCCTTACATACACAGGGTTTTACTCCTGCATATTATTTGATGTGACTCTAGTTTTCCCAAATTCATCAAATCCCAAATGGTTTATCTGAAGGATTAATTCTCAGGTAAGTCATGATATTGAATTTCCAAGAAAACTTCAAAGTCATTACTCTTAAAGGAGAGGACTACCATGTGGAGCAAAGTGGCAAAACTCATTGTCTTCATTCTTTTTTCCTTACATAGATTCCCTCATGCTTAAGGAAGTATGAGGCAAATTCCTTCAAAGTGAAGTTACATTGTAGAAGTGTTATTTTGAGGAAACAATGCTTGCAATCAGAGAAAATATTTTCCCAACTTTCTTACATTCTCTGCCTTCATCTTCAGTCTGTACTGTTCTGGAAGTGGATATAGTTTCACTCACAAGCCTTTTGTTACGTGGTTCTCTCTGCCTCTTAATGTCCAATGCTTCTTCATAGTTTTTGGGGTGCAGCAAAAGCAGTGCTTACAGGGAAATTTATAGCATTGAATACATTCATTAGAAAAGAGGCAAGATCAAATAACATTCATCTAAGCATCCAATTTGGGAAGCGCAACAATAACTCCTTTTTATTTGTTCTATCATTAGTGGCTCTTCTTGCTTCAAATGAGCATCACATCTGGTTTGTTTACTTCATAACTAGGAAATGGGGAAGTGATACGGCACTTGATTTATGATTGGGATAAAACAGCACCCCAGAAATCAACCCTGGATCTTTCAAGCTTCTGAAGTATAAGAAAGGTGTAGCTTCCAAATATGCATGAGTTAGCTGGCCCAGAACAAAGTCCAAAATGGCAACCCAGGAAATCCTGAATACTATCTTTTGGACTGAATATTTTTGGTCAATTTTTTTTCTATTTATTTGGATGAGATGCATTATTTAATATTCTTTAAAGTTTCCTGGGGAAATTATAACACGTTTTCTTACCTTTCCAAATCTGCACTTATTATTTGTTATTGATTTGTCAAATAATATATTTTAAAACATTTTTTTATCATGTATTAGTCAGCCAAATGGGTGATGATCCCAACTAATGGAAATCAGTTGGTCTTTAAAAAAGGGTATTTATTTGGGGTTGAAACTTACATTGACCAGGCCATAAAGCATAAGTTTCTTCCTTCACCAAAGTCTGCTAACCTGTCTTGGAGCAAGACAGCTGCAGACATTTGCCAGGGTTCAGGCTTCTTGGGTTCCTCTCTTCCCAGGTCTGCATTGCTCTCTGGGTTCAGCTCCTCTGTTTCCTCCACAAGGTCAGCTGTAGACTATGAGGCTCTCTAAGCTTTGCCTATCTCCACAAGGCCAGCTGAGAACTGTCAGGTGAATGGCTTGTCTCTTTTCCCCGGGGCCTTCTGTCCTTGCTCACCAGAACTCCAACATCAAAATCTACTCCAACTCTGTCCTTTCCCATGTCTTTTGATGTTTGAGGCCCCACCTACAAAGGGGCGGGTTTCAACACCCTACTGACTGTGGCCCAGTCAACGCCCTTATCATAACTTAATCTTGCCCAGATTAACAGACCAATTTACAAGCATAATCCCATATCTATTTTTGGAACTCAAAACAATGTCAAACTGTTACATATCCATTTATGTATCTTATGCTATATATTATTGTATGGTGTATTTTAACACTTTATTGATGTCCTGGGCCACGTATATCATTATTAATTTATCCATTCAATATTCATTTAGATATATGAATTTAATTAACAAATATTGTTCTTCAGTGAATCCTGAATCTTGAATCTTCTGACATTATTTTCTTGCTGACTGAAGAATATTCTTTTACATTTCTTTTAGTGAGTTGCTGCTAGCAAACTTTATTAGTTTGCACTCATCTGTAAAATTATTTATTTCACTTCCTCCTGAAGAATTGAGATGAATTAAATATCAGTCCTTCTATGATCTCCACTGCTTTTGTAAACACCCTTAGGGTTGAATTTCTCCATTCTGTTATAAATGTAATCAGTTCTTTTGAGAAAAAAATTAGGGACTTTCACTTTTACAGCCTGCATCCTGCCCTCCAAACCCACCAGAAAAATTTGTGTGCTCTGGTTCTGAGGATGGAAATAATGGAAACCTTATGAGTTACACACATGATTTTGGAGCTAAGATTTTGTGTAGAAAGCATAGTATATTGAGTTCTTCTTGGGACTATTCTGGGAACCAGGGACACCGTGATCAGCACCCCATTTTGCTCAATGATGGCCACACCAAAAGTACAGCCACTGTTTCATGAGTTCCCATTTCTCCCGGACTTAGGAGACCCCTCCTGATCCCTATGCCTTGGGTTAATGCACTCATTTGTGTTTTTTGTGGACCCTGGAAAAGTAGGTTCTTACTAACCCATTGATGTTTGTGTAAGGCTTTTGTATGTAGAACATTTTTGTTAGATTCAGATAAGGGACTTTTTGATTAGGTCACTTTTTCTTAGATTGCTTTAGTTTAGTTAAGGCCTCTGATTAGATTTCAGGCACCAGGATGGACCCCAATGATTGTGCTGAAGTCCTGCATACATGGAACACAAAGAAAAAGAGTGCTGCCATGTTTACACTGCCTTGTGGGAAAGGGTTCCAGGATCTCCTACCACTGTGGAATATCACAGAAACCCTGAGAGGCTGAGGGAGAGGCCACAGCTGGAGTCATGGAGCAGCTTGAAACTGAAGACATCCAGACAAGAGGAGAAGGGAGATGTGTGAACAATTGTGTCTGATGGCCCACTGCTGAGCCCCGGGAGAAATTGAGTTTGGAGGAGAAGGCAGAGAGACACAGGCCGGGCCAACATTTTGCCTTGGCAGGAGTCCAGCAGCAGCTGACCCTTGTTAAGACAGCATTTTTGATTATGCCTTGAGTTGTACATTTTCACAGCCTCAGAACTGTAAGTTTTAACCCTAATAATATCCAATAAAAGCCAAACTTTTTCTGGTATTTTGCATTGACAGTTCTTAGCAAACTCAAACAGCTAGGGACACAGCTTTGGAGAGCTGCCTTCTTCCCAAATGGTACTGTGATGCTGGTGCCCAGTGAATTCACCTGTAAACTGTGGGTGTCTCCAGACTAGGTGGGAATCAGTACTGGAAACATGGAGGGGGAAGGGCTCTTGGCCAGGAGCCCTGCAAGACAGGGATTCAGGCAGGGGAGGCACTTGGTTTGGGGACTAGTATAAAATCACAGATGCCCCAGTATAATGTACCTCCCCTAGGCAGGGGTTGGCCAGGTGGGCAGAGGCAGATAAAAGCATGGGACCTGGGGTCTGGTGCAGCAGAGGAGTCAAGGAACAGAGAGGACACTTCCTGCTCCTGCTCCTTTTGCCGCTCCCTCCTTCCTTTGGCCTCCAGCTTTAACCCTCTGATGAAGCTCCTCTTACTGTACCCCTCCTGGGTCTCAGGCACAGATTCAGGTCTCCTGCTTCCAGTTCTACATTCACCTTCTCCAATCTTGGGACAGCTAAAGAAAGAACAATGCCAAGATAAAACCTGTTGGTGTCAGGATGGAAATGTCAAAATTCACATTACAGCATTGGCTACAGCAGTAACATCACCACAATGAGCAACATTAGGGCAGTGAACCTAAGAAATAGTATAGCAATCCCAGGAAGTCCTGGGACCTAGGGCTGACAAGAATAGAAGTGTAGTTGTGAGAGTGTGCAATATTTGCAGAAAACCTCAGAGGGTGCAGATGCCAGATATTTCTCAGACTAAATTAAATATTAAATTTTCAACACATTTTTAACAGTGTTGAAAATGATGCAAACCTCTTCAATCCCAGATTATAAGGGAGGGGTTGGAAGGGAAGAAGCTGATGAACAACTGAATAAGCTGTAATGTAACATGGGTTCACTTCAGTTCCCCCAAGCTAGAGATGGAATGTCCTTGTTAGAAACCAAACTCTCAGAGTCCCAATGAAAACCATCATCATAGGTTCTGGATCCACAAAGGAGGACAGGGAAAAAGCCCTGCTCAGCACTCACAGCCTCAGTTAGTGATGTGAGTCACTCTAGCATTTCTTCACTGGGGAGTAAGCAGCAGGAAGTCCGTCTTCTCATGTGATGCTAACAGCTTTCTAACTGGACATATGTAGAGAGCAGTGTGGCCTTCACATGGTCTCATCCATGCTCCTCCTGCTCCATTCTCACTCTTGCTGAGGGAGGTCTCCACCCATCTAGCTGGGGAGGGGGCCGAAAGGAGTTTGCACTTTTCATTTAAGGGTGACTGTACTTGCAAATGGTGAGGGGAAGTGACACCCTGCCCAGTAATATTGCAGATACAAATCAATATCTTCAAGTCACCCATTTTGTATGGTTTCAGTGTGTACTATTTTCATAAATTATTTAAATTACTATCAAATTATCCATGCAAAGAATACAAAAATAATTTATGTCTTTTATGGCAAACAGCAAAATTCCTTCTATAGCCTCAACCTCAATTCCTCCTTTCTAAGAATTATCAGCATTGGCAGATTATTTGGGGTACTCATTTCTGTTTGTAAATACATGCATTCTCTCATTTCATCCATCCCACATCCTATCACATATGAGAAAAGTATTGGAGTACATCTTAAGAATATAAATAAATTTTCTAACTTCTTAAAATACTTGAAATTAGAAGTATATCATCTAATTATGAAAGGATCATTTCTGATTTAAAATAATAAGGAATATTGGAGTTAAGTAGACAGAAGGCCACTGTAGTTCAGTGGCTGTTAAACTTGAATCCACCTCAGAATCAGGTGAAGAAACTGAAAAAATATAAATAGTTGAGATGCCTTTTAAGAAAATGCTACTATAATGGGCAGCATTATTTTTAAAATGATATTTTTTAAATGCTTATTCAGAATGTAATGGACTGAAGAAACAGTGAAAACAACCAGGATAATTTGAAATCAGTGGAAAGCCCATCTTTACATAGTCTAAGAGAAATCTCGAGTTCTGATGCATAAGTTAGTGGTAACAAATTGAACACAGATGAGTGTGGAAGAAGACAGGAGAAGCAGATCTCAGAACAAATTACAAGTCCACTCTTTCAAGAGGAGAAATACATCCTGAATTGCACAGTCACAGTTGCTTCCTTAAAATATTGGCAAAAAGTTGCCCAGACTGGAGGTGGATATTCTTTGGAGATTCACATTCATTACATTCACAGGGTTTCTCTCCAGTATGAATGTTGTAATGTTTAATCAGACACTGCCTCTGGCTAAAGGCTATTCCACATTCCTTACATATATAGGGTTTCCCTCCATTATGAATTTTCTCATCATAAGTGAGATTTGATTTGCTATTGAAGGTTCTCCAGCATTCCTTACATTTATAGGGTTTCTATCCAATTCTTCTACTCTGGTGTGTAATGAGGTTTGATATCTGAAAGAAAGCTTTCCTACAACCATCACATTCATAGAGTTTCTCTCAAGCATGTATTCTCAGATTGCTAAAGAGGTTTTCTTCTGGTTGAAAGCTTTTCCACATTAATTGAATATATAGGGTTTTTCTCCAGAATGAATTCTCTGATGTTTATTGAACTATTGCTTTTGGCTGAAGGCTTTTCTGCATTCTTTACATTCATTTGGTTTCTGTTCACTATGAATTTTTTCATGATTTTGAGATATGATTTGTACCTAAGGCTTTTTCACATGCCTTACAAACATGGGGGTTTTTTTGCCATAGGAATTCTCTTGTATCTGAGATTTGTCATTTCAATTAAAGCTTTCCCACATATATATGATTTCTCTTCAGTAAGAATTTTCTGATGAATAAAGAGATATTCTGTCAGGTTGAAAACATTCCCACATGTTTTACATTTCTATGCTTGTTCCCCCACATGGCTTTTTAAATGAGGAGTAAAAAATGACTGTAAAGAGCAGACTATATTCAGGACACTCATACGGTTTCTCTCTGGTTTGAATTTTCTCATATTCCATGAGGTTTTTTTCAGATGGAAGCATTCCCTTGTTCATTACAATGTTAACTAATGTATGAATATTTCATACTCAATGAGATTTAATGCCTGTCTGTAGGATTTCCAATATTCCTTAAAAACACAGCGTTTTACTCCTGCATGTTTCTTTGATGTGACTCTAGCTTTCCCAAATTCATGAAATCCCAAATGGTTTCTCTGAAAGATTAATTCTCAAATATCTCATGAGTTTGAATTCCCAAGAAAACTTCACACTCATTACACTTAAAGGGGAGGACTACCAGGTGGGGCAACCTGGCAAACCTCATTGCCTTCCTCCTTTTTTCCTTACATAGATTCCCTCATGCTTAGGTAAGTATGAGGCAAATTCCATCAAAGTGAAGTTACATTCATAGAAGTGTTACTTTGAGGAAACAATGCTTGGTGTCATAGAAAATATTTTCACAACTTTCTTACCTTCTCTGCCTTCATCTTCAGTCTGTACTGTTGTGGAAGTGGATATAGCTTCACTCAAAAGCCTTTTGTTATGTGGTTCTTTCTGCTTTTTAATGTTCCATGTTTCTTCATAGTTTGTGGGGTGCAAAAAGAGCAGTGCTTAGAGGAAATTGAATGCATTCATTAGAAAAGAGGAAACATCCAATATCAATCATCTAAGCATCCAATTTGAGATGTGCAAGAATATCTCCTTTTTATTTGTTGTATCATTCATGGCTCTTCTTGCTTCAAAGGAGCATCACATCCAGTTTTGTGACTTCATAACTGGGAAATGGGGAAGTGATACAGCACTTGATTTATGTTGGGGACAAAACAACACCCCATAAGTCAACACTGGACCTTCAGGCTTCTGGAGGATAAGAAAGGTGCAACTTCCAAATATGCACAAGTATGGTGGCCCCAGAAAAAAGGCCAAAATGGCAACCCAGGAAATCCTGAATACTTTGTTTTGGACCGACTATTTTTGTTCATTTTTTTCTTCTATTTTTTTGCATGCGATGCACTATTTAAGATTCTTTAAAGTTTACCATGTAAATTATAATGCCTTTGCTTGCCTTTCCAAATCTGCACTTATTATTTGTTATTGACTTGCAAATAATATATTTTAAAACATTTTATATCCTGTATTAGTAGGCCAAAGGGGTGTGTTGTAGACAGTGCTGGGAATGATCTAAAGAAAGTTTGGGACCAGGGGACCTCACTCCATGAGGAATGCAGGCAAGTTTCTTTAGTCTGAAGCTGCTTTTTATACTACAAAGCTGATAACAAAATAGCGCCTCCTTCACTAGTTCCTCAGCTTGGTACATGATAGCACTGTCTGTTTCTGTGTTCCCAGACAATGTTTCTTGGGAATTCAGACAATAATACCTAGTGGTGTGTTCATTCCACTCTGCCTCCACCTACTGATGTTTGCAGTATGCAGTGTCCTTGGAAACATTTATTAATGTTTCTCTGCCAGCAAGCATGCTTTTTAAATGCTAAACCCTTTATGCTCTGGCTCTCAGCATCATTTCCCACAATTCCCCCTGTTTGGTTTTTGTTCAGGGTGACTGTGCCTGTCTTAGGGTGCCCTTCTCTGAAGGTCTTACCCATCACTGGCCACCAGCCAAGCTCCATGGACAGGGGTCTTGAGAGTTAAGGGTTTAAACAGAATCAAATTATTGGCATGGCTGGACTTTTCAGCCCTATTAATGTGAGACAGCAGGGTTTTGCGAATGCCTCCTAATACAGTTAAGAGTATCAGAGCATCAGTGATCACCACACTGAAGTTAGCAAGTACAGAGGTTGATTTTCACCAATGAAGGGGGGTTATTTTATTTTTTTGATCTGTTACTGATTGCCAAAATTCACTACTTGGAAGCATAGTAAGTTGATTCTGAGACATGCTCAAAATCCTTTTTTGCAAATCTGTAATTTCTATAGATAAATATGTGTCATGACCTATCAAATGATTTTTAATTTTTTTTCCATTCACAATTGGAATCATTGTATGGGAGAGGAGTGATAGAAAAAGCATTTTCATTCTAATCACACTTGAAACCTTGTTTTAAATTTAGATTATATACCTGAACTTTCATTTGTGTAACAGCCATCTCTAAGTCATTAAGCCTATTATTAATTTGCTTATCTATATATACCTGGCTATGCCATAGCTTACTAGCATTATGATGCCAATTTTTAACATATTGTTGTGCTTGGATATTCTCATGTAAGGCAGTTCCTGCCACAGCAGCAGCTGTAATAATAACTATAAGCCCTAATACAGCAGCCATAATTAATCCAATTAAACATTTGCTTCTATTTAAATAATTATTTAGAAAATGACAAAGGACATGACTCTCAGGGGAAGACTGCCAGCAGTGATTCATGTGAACTGGGAGCCGTATACCATGATGACGTCGTCCTATTAGAACCGCAGTAGAACTCTCCTGTAAAACAGGTTCTGATACACAAGTGTAAAGATAACAATTGCTGGAGAAAAAACATGTTTGATTAATGCTCACGGTTTCAACTATAAAAGCAAAGGGATCCCGTACACATACTTTAAGAAGTTAAGTGGATTTTCTTTTTTAAACTGGCAATATTAGTTTTACTGCCTTGCCATTCAAAAATTGGGGTAGTTCCTAAAAATAATTTCCACAAATAATTTTTAGTTTTTTAAGTTTAGTATTCCATAGTTGTGGGATAAATCTTCCCTGATGAGTCCAATTTAGTCATGTATTTATACTTATGACATCCCCAAAATTCTAAAAATAATGATAGCTTTCATTATTTGTTTTTGTTGCATTACTAATTTTTCAACTTAGGGTTGTGTTTACATTAGGTTTCAGTATCCTTATAAGGCCCCAATTCTTTACAATTCTATAGGAATTATTAAAGAGCACAACCACATATGAAACATGGTGTGTATGCCATTTACCACTTTGTACTATGATTTTGGGGCTGTATATATGGATCGATGGATCCTATGCAGATAGGTGATTCAAGAAAAGGCAAGGTTAAATTTTCAATAAATTTCCCTTCTTCCTCAGCTTTTAGAGGAAGGCGAGCCTCAACAGGCCCAGGAAAATGAAAAGACTGATTAAAATAAACAGGGTAAGTTTTGTCCCCCCAAGTCAACAATTCTAAAAGAGGTGAATTAGTAATATAAGCCCAATATGTATAATTACGTGAAAGTGCACTAATTACTGCTGTGGTTGCCAAGGTAAGCATAGCAAAGAATAGCTGTGTTAGAGTGACATTTTGACTTTTAGAAGTTACCATATTTTCTGCATCTTATGTAACCTTCTTTGGCTTGATTATGTCTAGGTTTCAGATTTCTGGATGGGACCCAAAGCTGGTTCTTTATCTGTAAAGATGAGAACAAAGTCTCGACCCTATCTCCTAAATTAACTTCTGCCTTTTCCCATTGATTATTATCTTTATGCTTTCAATAAACTAGTTGTCTAATATTTGTTTCTGCATTTTTGCCTGATTTTTGCCAGAAATGCTCTGCTCCTGATGTATCTGATTCTGAACTTTAGCTTAAAAAATTTATTGTAAATAATGCTTGATATAATTGTTTTCACACCTCACCATTTCCCCTTTTTTATTTTTGTAGCATTTATAGAGGTTTAACTGTTAAGTTTTATGATAAGCATACATACATTCACAGGCTTACTAAATCAGGGATACACTGATATACTTGGCTTATTTTTGGCTAGAGTTCTGGATAGATACAAGATAAATGTTAATATATATTTAGTTTAATAAGCTTATACTGACAATTAGGGTGAGAAACAAGTAAAATAACTAATTATGACATTAAGTTAGTATTGAAGAAAGTTACAGAATGACAGATAAATAGAGAAGTCTTATATATATACTTAGCATTATTTTGTTTTTAGCTGGGAAGTGTTGAAGAGTTGAAGCAGCAACTGATACCAGAGTTTTGGTTGAATGTGTTTAGGATTAATGAATTTGATACTATAGATGCCAACTTGTGAGTATTTTGCTAATTCCTGTGAAGGGGCCAGTCTCCTTACGAAGGAACACAACACTGCCTGGGCAGTACATTTTAAGGTTTATGCATTAATCCCTGGGAAAGTGGCCAGCTCCCCCAGGGAGGAATAAAAACCCCATTGAAATGCACTTTATCTTTTTAAATTTGTTACAAAACATCTTTGACGAGCTTACTATTTTAATTTTCAATATGCTTGCTGAAATATGAAAAGTGTTTACTAGTAAGGCATTGGTTTGTTGATTAACAAAGTTTTTTGTATGATGCTTTATTTTGGGATTGAACAATACTTACCAGACTTGTTTTTTAATCCATTTGGTTTCAGGACTTTAGAAACTCAAAACAATATATTTGCATATACATTTAATAAAACACATTTACATGTAATATACAAGTTATTAAATTATTTAATTATGCAATGTATTGTTTTTAAGTTTTGATTAGTATTTAAGTATATTTTACATAATTCATAACTATAGTAGATTATAAAACAACAGACATCCAATGAATAAACTTTTTTTTCTAAAGCATTTAAGATTTTTAGTAGCATGGTTAGAATGACTTCAATTTCATTATTTTGTATAGTTTGAGGCATAGGTAAAAACAAATTAGTATTTCCTATTTGGGCTGTGGGGTAATACATTAACTTGTAATTTTAAAACTCGCATTGGTTTTGTTGTTAACATTATAATTAGAATTGGGGCTATAGATCAGTGTTGAATATAAACTTGATTTATTTTTGGCTATTTTACAGGAAGGGGAATGTGGGCTGGCTTGACTTGTTTAAGAAAATATTAAAGAAAGCTTTAGCAAATTTTAAAACAAAGTAATAGTGATATAACTGGATATAATTTTTTTTGCACTGAACTAGCAATATTTGGGACTGCTGCTTGCTGCAATGGTGTTATTTTATTTTACTATAATTTACTGTTATGCACTACCCCGGCAGCCTTTATTGGCTACTTTTTTTTTGTAGTTATAACTAAAAATTATGATTAATAATATTATACTTTATTATTATTATAATGAAGCATTATTATATTTTTAGGAATTTTATACATTTTTAAAGTAATCATATGAACTTATATTCATATAACTTTAATTGCTATAAAGTTAGAAAATTTCTTTTAATTACACAACAGTTTTAAATACTTCATTCAACTTATATCACATGAAGTTCACTATTTTTAGTATTTTAACTTTTTTAGTTAAAAGACCAACTTATATGTGACAGTTTGAAAGAAAAGCGATTTTTCAGGATTTGGATTTGAGAAAGCAGGTTCAAACATTGTGTTCTTTTTAAAAGTGATAAGACCTGTTTCTCCATGGAAACAATAAGGTTAAAGTACAAGAAGCTATTTTGATAAAATAGACTTTTTTTATTGCATACTGATTAGTTATGAGAAAAAGTTTGTAAAGTTTTACTAAAACAGACTCCTGAGCTGAGAAACTTTGAGAAAGAATAAAACTTTAACTTTATATTATTACATTGTTTGACATTAAAGCTTTAAATTTTTTTATAGACTGCTTAAATTTTACTTAGTTTTGACCACAAACATTTTTTTTCTACAAGCCTTTTGTACTTTTTTTATTCATTCATGTTTTGTCCCACATTTTACTTTGTTTTAATAACTAGTTATTTTATCTTAGGATAAAATTACTTTCTTTTCTTTAGTAATAAAAGCACATTCTATATACCTTGTATACTTAAGTTATCACAATTATTTTGGAAACTATTTCCAAGCAAACTTCTGACAGGATATAATTACCATCAACATTAAACAAACTTGTTAGAATTATGAATTAATTTGAGTTTAAATATATTTACTATATTAAACTAATACCCATAATTATTTATTAATATAAGCACTTATATAATTTTTGGCCTTTTGAGTAGAGCTCTTATAAAAATTTTTATTTATTAATTTAATATTACCATCCAGAACAATCAAAATATACACTGACACTGAACAAACAGACAAATACAAAAAGAATTATGACACACTAACAGAAACATAAAGCTTACTAATTTTACCCATAATTTTACTCCTTTGGTATGGCTGTCTTCAAGCCCTCCATTATTTCACATCTTTGATTTTACTGTTAAGATTTTTTCTGGAATCTGTGTCACCTGTAATATATAAGCTTGTTCTTTGAAACACTTTTGTTCATAATCAGCAACCAGGCAGGACAACTTAAACAGCATAAATACAGTTAAACTCTAATTTAGCAGTTTATACAGACATTTAACATGTATATTTTGAATTACTACTCTTTAGGAATATGCTTAGGCTCAAAGTTCAGGAGTAAGCTAGTGATTTAAAACTGAAAGTTCCTGTTAACACTTTAATAAAAATTTTGCACTAATTTTATCAATTTGGCCACATTGGCCCAACCAGAATCAGAATGGGAATAAAACAGAAAACATCAATGTTGCCAAGTCTTGCTTTTTTTTTATTACTTTTCTAGCGGTTTAATTCTATTAGCCACTGTCATCTCACAGCCTTATCATTATGTAGGCAGCAGGAGATTTATAAAGTTGCTGTTGGAATGTTCTCTTTATCTTTGTTAACTCTTTTGATACAATAGTGATGCTCCTGTAACTGACGCTAGATTTTCCTAATATTAATCTTACTAAATCTTTTGGAACAGGCATTTCTTTAAGATCAGGTTGAGTTACTGTCTTGTTGGCTACATCTGCCAGCCTTGCTACAAATTCAGCACAGGGTTCAGAATTTCCTTGAACAAGTTTTGAAAATGAATGTAAAGCCTGTCCAGGTGAGGAGATAAGTCACCAGGAAGCTAGGCAGCACAACTGCACTTGTACAATGGCACTATCATCATATTGAGCTTGTGGAGGATCCCAGACCATTGACTTGCTCCCAATATTTGTTCAGCAGTAATAGGCACTGTTGGATTTTGCTGTTGATTTTGTCATACTACAATATTAGCTTCATCAGCCCACCAAGTTTTGAGTTGTAAAAATTTTGCTGAATTAAGAACAGCTTGAGCTAACAAATCCAATCCCAGTGTATTAATCTGTTTGCTTGTGCCATGTTTTGCACCAATTCTTGACTATAAGGATAATCTACACCATAAAGAGTGCATGCTTGTTTTAAATTCTTGATAGTTTTAAAAGGAATAGGAGCATGGTCATATTGTACACCCCCTTGGGAATTGTTAGCATCTACTGGAATTTGAGTTACTGTTACTGGAATAGTAAAAAAGAAATTTCATAGCCTCTGAATTTTCTTCTCTACTTCCCTGTGCTATACTTTTCATAATTGAAGAGGATGGTGCTGGCACAAAAACAGAAACTTTTGGAAGCTTATCAAATGTTGTAAAAAATGGATCAGTAGATACCTTAGTAAGTGCGGATGCTGGTTCAAAAGACAATAAATCATCTTTTGGAGTGGACGGCTTATTAACCACTGGAAAAGTTCCATAAAGTACCTTGTTCTTTTTTTCTTTTTATTAGACATGAGTTTGTCTGTTTTTGCCTGTTCATTAATTTTTTTCATATATCTTTTCATTAAAATCATCATTAACTTGTTCTGCTATAGTTTTTAGCAATAGCAGTATCCATTTTAATATCTTCATTTTCATCTGACTGTAATGGTTCAAGAGCAACAGAAATAAGAATATACAAAGACCGTACATCCTCCTGATCAGAAGTGCAACCTTCTGGAACTTCAAAACTCCCTTTCAAACAGGCTGTTGAGTACTATCATCAACACCTTTTGTAAAAATAACATTTTCATCATCATCTTCTTCAGACTGTAGAGCATCTAAGGCAGTGGCTATTTGATGACAGACAACCCATACTTGAAGAGGAACTGTTTCCCTTTTTTGATAAGCTAGCCTCAATGATTTCATTTCTAGTTTCCATTGTTTCAAATTAAATACATTCCGCCCTTGTGGCTAAAACCAACAACAATGTTTCTGTACAAGAGGAAATAGTTCTAGTAACTCATGGGCCATCAAACATACCCCTGTATTCTTTAACAGGGTTTTCAAAACTTGGGAATATTCCTCTAACCGAGTTGACTGATTACCCATTTTGCTGATTATCAAGATTATTTGGCTCACCACACAGAATGCAAAGACCGTCTGACACAGCAGTACTTGCTTCTATGGCACTTATCCAGAGAAAAGACTAGTCGTGCCCCACGTTGGGCGCCATCTGTTGTAATTCAACATGGAGGTAGATGGTGCCGGGAATGATCCAAAGAATTTGGGACCAGAGGACCTCACTCCATGTGGAATGCAGGCAAGTTCATTTAGGCTGAAGCTGCTTTATATACTACAAAGCTGATAATAAAATTAGTGCATCCTTCACTAGTTCCTCAGCTTGGTACATGAGAGTGCTGCCGGTTTCTGTGTTCCCAGATAATCTTTCTTGGGATTTCAGGCAATAACACCTTAGTGGTGTGTTCATTCCACTCTGCCTCCCCCTACTGATATTTGCAGTATGCAGTGTCCTTGGAGACCTTTATTAATGATTCTCTGCCAGTAAGCATGCTTTTTAAATGCTTAACCCTTTATGCTCTGGCTCTCAGCATCTTTTCAAACAGGGGTACTGGTGCAAAATACCAGAAATCTGTTGGCCTTTATAAAGGGTATTTATTTGGGGTAGAAGCTTACAGTTACCAGGCCATAAAGCATAAATTTCTTCCTTCACCAAAGTCTGTTACTCCGTCTTGGAGCAACACAGATGCCACATTTGCCAGGGTTCAGGATTCCTGGGTTCCTCTTTTCCCTGGACTGCATTTCTCTCTGGGCTCAGCTCCTCTGTTTCCTCCACAAGGCAAGCTGTAGGCTATGAGGCTTTCTAAGCTTTGCCTCTCTCCAAAAGGCCAGTTGTGAACTATCAGTTGAATGGCTTGTCCCATTTCCCCTGGGCTTTATGTCCGCGCTCATCAGATCTCCAACATCAAAAACTACCCCAGCTCTGTCATTTGCCATGTCTTTTTATGTATGAGACCCCACCAACCAAGGGGCAGGGTTCAATTCCCTGCCAACTGTGGCCCAGTCAACGCCCTTATCATAACTTAATCATGCCCAGATTAACAGACAAGTTTACAAGAATAATCCATATCTACTTTTGGAATTCATACCGATATCAAACTGCTACATATCCATTTACCCATCTTATGCTATATATTAATTTATGGTTTATTTTAACACTTTATGGGTGTCCTAGGCCATGGATATCATTAATACTTTATCCATTCGTCATTTACATATATGAATTTAATTAACAGATATTGTTCTTCAATCAGTCCTGAATCTTGAACTTTCTGAGATTATTTTCTTTCTGCCTGAAGAATATTCTTTTACATTTCTTTTAAAGTGCATTGCTGCTAGCAAACTTTATTAGTTTTTACTCATCTGTAAAAGTATTTCTTTCACTTCTTCCTGAAGGATGGTGATGAATTAAATCTCAGGCCCTCTAGGATTTCCACTGCTTTTGAGAGCACCCTTAGGGTTGAACTTCTCCATTCTGTTGTAAAGGTAATCAGTTCTTTGGAGAAGAAATTAGGGGCTTTCCATTTTTCAGCCTGCTTCCTGCCCCCCCATCCCCCAGGCAAAATCTGTGCACTCTGGCTCTGCAGATGGGAATAATGGCAAACCTCTCTGTGTTACTCACCTGATTTAGGACCTAAGATTTGGTGGTGAAAGCACAGTATATTGCGTTCTTCTTGGGACCATTCTAGGGACCAATGTAATGGTGGTCAGCTCTGCATTTTGCTCAATGAGGGACACACCCAAAATACAGACAATGCTTCATGAGTTCCAATTTCTCCCAGACTTTGGAGACCCCTCCTGATCCCTGTGCCCTGTGTTAATGCCCTCATTTGAATCTTGTGTGGATCCCAGAAGTATGCTCCTACTAACCCATTGCTCTTTGTGTAAGCCTTTTGTATGTAGGACATTTTGGTAAGATTCAGCTAAGGGACCTTTGGATTAGGTCACTTTTTGTTAGATTGATTTAGTTTGGTTAAGGGCCCCTGATTAGATTTCAGTCACCAGGATCACCCCCAATCATTGTGCTGAAGCCCTATATACATGAAACACACAGAAAACAGTGCCACCATGTTTATCCTGTCATGTGGGAGAGGGCCTCAGGATCTCCTAAGGCTGTGGAGAGACACCAAAACCCTGTGAGGCTGAGGGAGAGACCAGAGGCTGGAGTCATGGAGAAGCTTGAAGCTGAAGACCTCCAGGCCAGAAAAGAAGGGAGACATGTGAGCAAATGTGTCTGATGGCCCACTGCTGAGCTCAGGGAGAAAGTGAGTTTGGAAGAGAAGGCAGAGAGAGACAACGAGGCCCAACATTTTGCTTGGCAGGAGTCCAGCAGCAGCTGACCCTTCTTAAGATGGCATTTTTGATGATGCCTCCATTTCGAATTTTTCACTGCCTCAGAACTGTAAGCTTTAACCTTAATAAATAACAATAAAAACCAAACTATTTCTGTTATTTTGCATTGGCAGTTCTTGGCAAACACAAATAGCTAGTAACACAGGGTTGGAGAGCTGCCCTGTTCCCAAATGACAGAGTGATGCTGCTGCCCAGTGAATTTACCTGTAAACTCTTGGTGTCTCCAGACTAGGCGGGAATGAGTACTGGTAAGATACAAGGGGAAGTGCTCTTGGCCAGCAAGACCTGCAAGGCAAGGAGACAGCCAGGGGAGTCACTTTTTTGGGGACTAGTATAAAGTCAAAGCTGCCCCAGTATGATTTACCTGCCTTAGGTAGGGGTTGGCCAGGTTGGCTTGGGCAGATAAAAGCATTGGACCTGGGGTCTGGTGCAGCAGAGGAGTCAGGGCACAGAGAGGAGACTTCCTGCTCCTGTTCCTTTTGCCCTTCCCTCCTTCCCTGGGCCTCCAGGTTTGATGCTCTGAGGATTCTGCTCTTACTGTAACCCTCCTGGGTCTCAGGCACAGACTCAGGTCACCTGCTTCCAGTTCTATATTCAAATTATCCAATCTTGTAGCAGCTAAAGAAAGAGCAATGCCAAGATGAAACCTGTTGGTGTCAGGAAGGAAATGTCAAAATTCACATTACAGCATTAGCTACAGCAATAACATCACCATAATGAGCAACAGTTGGCCAGTGACCCAATAAATAGTACGGGAATCCCAGAAAGTCCTGGTACAGAGGGATGACAAGAGCACAAGCGAGGTTGTGAGACAATGCAATGTTTGCAGGAAACCTCAGAGGCTGCAGATGCCAGATATTTTTCAGAATAATTAAATATTAAATTTTCAATACATTCTTAACAGTGCTAAAAATGATGCAGACCTCTTCAATTCCAGAAGAGAATGGAGGGTTGGATAGGAAGAAACTGATGAACAACTGAATAAGCTGGGAGGTAACACCTGTTCACAGCAGTTCCCCCAAGCCAGAGAGGGAATGTACTTTTTGGGAAACAAACTCTCAGATCCCCATTGAAAACCATCATCAGTGGTTCTGGATCCACAAAGGAGGACAGGGAGAAAGTCCTGCTCACGACTTACAGCCTCAGTTAGTGATGTGAGTCACTCTAGCTGGTCTTCACTGGGGAGTAAGCAGGAGGAAATCCATCTTCTCCTGTGGTGCTAACAGCCCTCTAACCGGACACGTGTAGAGAGCAGTTTTGCTTTCATAGGATCACATCCATGCTCATGCTCCATGCTCACTCTTGCAGAGGGAGGCCTCCAACCATCCAGGCAGCTGGGATAGGGGGCCAAGGAGAGTGAGCACTTTTCCTTTATGGGCGACTCTATTTGCAAAGGGTGCAGTGAAATGCCCCCCACTCCATGTAATGTTGCAGATACAAATCAATATCTTCAAATCAACCATTTTCTATGATTTCATTGTGTACTATTTTCACAAATTCTTTTAAATTATAACCAAATTATCCTGGCAAAGGTTATAAAAATAATTTATGTCTATTATGAAAAACAGCAAAATTCCTTCTCTAGCCTCAACCACCATTCTTCCATACTCAGAATTATCTCCACTGGTAGATTCTTTTGGGTACACATTTCTTTTTGCAAATACATGCATTCTCTACTTCATCCATCCCACATACTATCATATATGAGAAAAATATTGGAGTTCAATTTAAGAATGTAAATAAATATTCTTACTTCTAAAAATACTTCATATTAGAAGTATATCATCTAATTATGAAAGGATCATTTCTGATTTAAAATAATAAGGAAAATTGGAGTTAAGTAGAAAGCAGGCCACTGTAGTTCAATGGCTGTTAAACTGGAATGCACATCAGAGTCAGGTGAAGAACTGAAAAAACATAGATGGTTGGGGTGCCTTATAAGAAAATGCTACAATAATGGGCAGCATTATATTTAAAATGGTAATTTTTAAAATGCTTACCCAGAATGTAATGGATTGAAGAGTCAGTGAAAAAAACCAGGATAATTTGAAATCAGTGGAAAGCACATCTTTACATAAACTAAGAGATATCTCGAGTTCTGATACATAAATTAGTGGTAACAAATTGAACACAGATGAGTGTGGAAGATGATGTGGGAGGAGCAGATCTTAGAACAAACTGCAAGTGCACTTTTCCAAGAAGAGAAAGACATCCTGAATTGCAGTCACAGCCGCTTCCTTAAAAGATTGGCAACAAGTTTCACAGACTGGAGCTGGAGATTCTTTGGAGATTCACATTCATTACATTCACAGGGTTTCTCTCCAGGATGAATGTTGTAATGTGTAATGAGATACTGCCTTTGGCTGAAGGCTATTCCACATTCCTTACATATATAACGTTTCCCTCCACTATGAATTTTCTCATGTTCAGTGAGGTTTGATTAGGTCCTGAAGCCTTTCCTACATTCCTTACATATATAGCATTTCTCTCCACTTGGTCAACTCTGGTGTGTAATGAGGCTTGATTTCTGAATGAAAGCTTTCCCACATCCATCACATTCATAGGGTTTCTCACCAGCATGTATTCTCAGATGGTTAATAAGGTTTTCCTTCTGGTTGAAGGCTTTTCCACATTCATTGCCTATATAGGATTTTTCTCCAGAATTAATGTTCTGAAGTTTAATGAACTATTGCTTTCGGCTGAAGGCTTCTCTGCATTCTTTTTTTTTTTTAATTTTTTTTATTTGTAAAATGATATATAAATACATATGCAT
>JAQZBX010005242.1:0-57109 GCA_029593785.1 Cabassous unicinctus
TTTTTTTTTTTTTTTTCCATGCTCCTCGCCACTCACACCTGAGGGGGCACCATATACCTCTCTCCCCTCCCTCCAAAGAGTTGTAGCATCATGTCAAAGTCACACAGAATTGTCTAATTATAACAGATTAATCCATTAGGATTTATGCCTTTCTATTTACTGGCTGGAACTATCCATTTCACAGCTGTGGCTCCCACATCTAACCAGCTAGCAGGCAATTTAAATATAGAAAGCAATTTAACCTAGTTGGATACCAAGGCATCTCGTTTAATGTAGTGCATAAATTTTGGAGCGCTTTGCTCTCAGCCCTCAAAAGGGCGGCCAATAGTTTCATGTCCCGAAAAGATTCTGCTTTGCAGGAAATTTACCCCCTCAAGAAGGGATCCTGGATATTAAGTAAATTTAAAAAAAGGGAGTCTTTTCAAACAAGGTCAGGGGTTATTGTCAGGTCAGTTCAGCTTTTCGTTTTCTTCTTTTGGCGAAAGTAATGTTCTGCTTAACTGAACTTTCTGGGAGTCTGACATCCATGGAAGGATATCTTCATTTCCCCCTCTTTAGCTTCTATTTACTGCTTGTCTGGACAAGGTGCTTTCCCCAAATTGTACCAATCGTAAGGGTTACTGTGCCTCCTAAGAGCTTGTAGTCTGAAAGATACCATTATTTAATCCTCTTGGTACTCTCAAGCTTGTGGTAGACCCTCATCAAACTCATGTTGTGGCTGGGAAAAGAGGAGGGGGCCAAGAAGCTGTGAGACCACAGAAACCCAACCATAATCCCCTAACCAGGAGAAAAGATGATGAAGACACATCAGTTAAATAAAATACCTCCATTATGTATGAACACGTGGTCACATCCCTTTTAGGAAGGAGATGAGCAGAGAGATATTTAGCTGAGAAGAAAACCAGGCGGGACATGGAAAAAGTCTTAAAATATTTCAAGAGCTACCAAGAGGATGTGGGGTTGGACTTTTCCTTTTCTTCATAGCAGAGATATTATGCTAAGAAATGGAGGTTATAGGAAGAAAGAGTTGGATCAACTTATTTATAGGAAGAACTTTGTATTGATAAAAATCTTTTTTTCCAAAAAACAAAAAAACCCACCAGAACCCTCAACTTGAGGCAGCAATAAGCTTTCCATCACTATCTGTGCTTCAGCAGAGGTTGGACAATCATGTGGCAGGGAGGCTATAGGGGGCCATAGAACCAGTGGGCCTGGAAGATGTCCAAAGTGTTGTCTAACTGAGCTTCTATGGTCAAGGCTTCCCCTGCATCTGTCTTCAGGAATCCATGGACCTGAAATGCAGGCTCTTTTATCCACTCTCTCTGGAAGATAGGAAGGGAAGACCATAGGCTTTGGAGGGTGCTGGGAAGGAACTGGGATTTCACAGTGAGTCTATAGGCAGGTTCTCGTGGACCCCCATTGGCTTGGTTTGGATTTCCCTGGGGCAGGTTGGAAATGGCAGCAGTGGGAATGGGCTGAGAGGGGCTGGGCTATGGAATGGTTGACTTATTTGTAGGACCCAGTGGGGCTTTGGATTTTTTTTGGATAGGTGTGAAATAATTCTGAAGAGTTCCAGGCTGAACCAGTCCCTAAACCCACCTCTCTGCTCTATATAGTCTTCCCCAATTACTCTTGCTCCAAGTAGGTGTTTTTCTCTTTTTTTGAACCTAACAGTATTTAGAGTGGGCATCAAAGGATAGCCTTTAATTATGTCCTTATACTAATACTTGGTTCATGTAAAGAAACTATTCTTGAGCATCTACTATGTATAAGGCATGTGATATATGCAATATCTCAATTAACCATGACCCTGTGAAATAGATATTACCACGAAGAAATAAATACCTAGAGGACATTCAGTAAACTGCTCAAGGCCACACAGCTAGTAGGTGGCAGAACTGGGATTGAACTGCAGCTTATTCAGCTCTAAAGTCTCATTTCTTTTTGTTTTATCACATACCTCCCAAACTCATTTGTAAGCTCCTCAAATGAACAGACTTCTCTTACATTCTTCTCACTACCTAGACTGATTAGAATTCGTGCAGATATCCCTAACAGTTCTGCGGGGAAATGCTCAGTTTATTTATCTGCTTTCAAATTATACATTTAAAATTTTTTCTATTAGAGAAGTTATAGGTGCAAAGAAAATACAGAATTACCATATATACCCCCCCACATGTACAGTTTTCCCTATTATTAACACTTTGCTTTAGTGTGGTATCTTTGGTTACAATTGATGAAACAAAATTAACATAATTATACTATTAACTATCGTCCTTTGTTTACATTGGGGTTCACTGTTGCTTTTATACAGTCCTATGGTTTTTAAAAAATATTTATTCTAGCAACATGTATTCAACCTAAAATTTTCCCTTTTAACCACATGCAAATATATAATTTAGTGATGTTCATTACATTCACAATGTTTTATGCTACCATCACCACCATCCATTACCAACACTTTTCCTTCTCCCCAAATACAAACTCTGTATCAATTAAGCATTAACTCCCCATACCTTACCCTATCCTCTATTCTAGTTTCTGACTCTATGAGTTTAATTTTTCTAATTATTTTATGTCTGTGAGATCACAATATTTGTCCTTTTGTGTCTGGCTTATTTCTCTCAACATGATGTCTTCAAGGTTCATCCATTTTGTTTGAAAACTTCATCCCTCTTTATGAGGGATGTCTGTATATAAAACATTTTGTTTACCCATTCATCTGTTGATGGACACTTGGGTTGCTTCTATCTTTCAGCAATTGTGAATAATACTTGCTATGTACATCGGTATGCTAATATCTGTTTGAGTTCCTGCTTCCAATTCTTTTGGGTATATACTTAGAAATGGGATTGCTGGGTCCTAAGGTAATTCTATACTTAACTTTCTGAGGAAATATCAAGCTATCCTCCACAGTGGTGGCACCATTTATTCATAATTTCCACCAATAATGAATGCGTGTTACTATTTCACCACATTGTCTCCGAACTTATTTTTTTAATAGTAGCCATTGTAGTGGCTATTAAATGGTATTTTAATGTGGTTTTGATTTGCATTTCCCTAATAGCTAATGTTGAGCATCTTTTCATGTGCTTATTGGTCATAATTATATCTTCTTTGGAGAAAGATTTATTCAAGTATTTTGCCCGTTCTTTAATTGGTTGTTTGTCTCTTTATTGTTGAGTTGTAGAATTTTAAAAAATATTCTGAATATTAAAACCTTATCAGGCATGTGATTTCCAAATATTCGCTCCCATTCTGTAGAATGTCTTTTAACTTTCATGATGAAATCCTTTGATGAACAAAAATTTTTAATTTCGATGAGGATTTAAATACCTCATTATTCTTTTGTAGCTTGTGCTCTTGGTGTAATGTCTCAGGAAATATTGCCTAACACAACGTCCCTAATATGCTTCCCGACATTTTCTTCTAGGAGTTTTAGTTCTTATATTTAGGTCTTTTATAAATTTTGAGTTATTTTTTGTATATGGTGTGAGGTAGGGTTCCTCTTTCATTATTTTGCATATGAACATCCAGTTTCCCCAGGACCATTTGTTGAAGATACTATTCTTTCTCCATTGAATGAACTTGGCCCCCTTGCCAAAAAATCAATTGGCTATTGTTGTGATGGTTTATTTTTATACTCTCAGTTCAATTGCATTGGTCTATATGTCTTTCCTTGTGCCATGCTGTTTTGATTAATGTAGTTTTGCAATAAGTTTTAAAATCAGGAAGTGCGTGTTCTCTAACTTGGTTCTCTTTTTCAAGATACTTTTGGCTATTTGAGGGCCCTTAACCTTCCACATGAATTTTATGATTTGCTTTTCCATTTCTGGAAAAAGAGGCTTGGAATTTTGGTTGGAATTGCATTGAATTTGGAAATCACATTGGGTAGAATTGACATCTGAATATTTAGTCTTTAAATCCATGAACACGATGTCCTTCCATTTATTTAGTTCTTTGATTTCTTTTAGCAATGTTTTGTAGTTTTCTGTGTACAGGTATTTTACATCTGTGGTTAAATTTAATCCTAGATATTTGATTATTTTAGTTGCTATTGTAAAAGGAATTTTTGTCTTGATTTCCTCTTCAGATTGCTTATTACTAGTGTATACAAACACTACTGATTTTTGAGTGTTGATCTTGTACCCTACCACATTGCTGAATTTGTTTATTTGCTCTAGGAGCTTTGTTGTGGATTTTTCAGGATTTTCTATATATGGGATCCTGTCCTCTATAAATAGATAGTTTTACTTGTTTCTTTTCAACTTAGATATCTTTTATTTCTTTTTCTTGTATAATTGCTCTGGCTAGTACAATGTTGAATAACAGTGGTGACAGTAGGTATTATTGCTGATCTTAGAGGGAAAGTTTTCTGTCTTTTGCCATTGAATATGATGCTAATTGTGGGTTTTTCATATATGTCCTTAACCATGAGGAAGTGTCCTTATGTTCCTAGTTTACTAAATGTTTTTATCAAGGAGGGATGCTGGATTTTCTCAAATGCCTTTTCTGTGTCAACTGAGATGATTGTGTTTGTTTTTTTCCTTCATTCTATTAATGTGGTGTATTACATTAATTGATTTTCTTATGCTGAACCACCCTTGCATACCTGGAATAAATCCCACTTGATCATTGTGTATAATTCTTTTAATGTGTTGTTAGATTTGGTTTGCTAGTATTTTGTTGTGAAATTTTTCATCTGCATTCATAAGGGGTAGAGGTCTATAGTTTTCTCTTCTCGTGGTATCTTTATCTGGCTTTGGTATGAGAGTGATTCTGATCTCATAGAATGAGTTAGGAAGTATTCCTTCCTGTTTAATATTTTTGAAGACTTTGAAAAGAAGTGGTGTTAATTCTCTTGGAATGTTTGTTAAATTCCCCTGTGAAGCCATCTAGTCCTGGGTTTGCTTCGTTTGCAGGTTTTTGATTACTGATTCAATCACTTTATTTGTTACTGGTATGTTGAGATATTCTATTTATCTTGAGTAAGTATGCACAGTTTGTGTATTTCTAGGAATTTGTCCATTTCATTTAGGTTATCTAATTTGTTGGCATACAGTTATTCATAGTATCTGCTTATAATCCTTTTTGTGTTTGTGGGGTTGTTGGTAATACACACTGATTCATTTCTGATTTTAGTTATTTGTGTACTTTTTTTACTTTGCCAGTCTAACTAAAGGTTTGTCGATATCATTGACCTTTTCAAAGAAAGAAATTTTGCTTTAGCTGATTCTTTGTAGTTTTTTTTTTCTTTTAATTTTCTATTTCATTTATCTTCTCTCTAATCTTTGTTATTTATATCCTTCTGCTCACTTTGGGTTAAGTTTTGTTCTTTTTCTAGATCCTCCAGTTGTGAGCTTAGATCTCTGATTTGCTATTTTTCTTCTTTTTTAATGTAAATGTTTAGAGCTATAAATTTGCCTCTCAACACTGCCTTTGCTGCATCCCATACATTTTGGTCTGTTGTGTATTCATTTTCATTTCCTCAAGATATTTCCTAATTTTCAGTGTGATTTCTTCTTTGACTCATGGTTGTTTAAGACTATGTTGTTTAATTTCCACATATAATGAAATTTCTAATTTGCCTTCTGTTATAGATTTCTAATTTCATTCCATTGTGATTAGAGAAGATACATTTTTGATTTCAATATTTTCAAATTTATTGAGACTTGTTTTTGACCTAAAATATGATCTGTCCTGGAGAATGAGGGAATTCAGCCTTTTGTTTTTCTGGGAATGTCTTAATCTCTTCATCATTTTTGAAAGACAGTATTTCACCAAAGTTATAATTCTTGTTTGGTGATTGTTTTTTTCCCAACATTTTAAATATTTCATCCCACTGCCTTCTTGCCTCCATGATTTCTGATGAGAAATTGGTAATTAATCTTAGCGGGTCTCCCTTGTACATAGCATGTTGCTTTTCTTTTGCAGCTTTCAGAATTCTCTTTTAGTCCTTGGTATTCAAAAGTTTGATTATTATATGTCTGGGCATGATTCTCTTTGAGTTTAACCTGTTTGAGATTGGCTGGATTTCTTGAATGTGCATATTCACATCCTTTTTAAAATTTGACAAGTTTTCTGCCATTATTTCTTTGAATATTCCTTCTGCCCCTTTTGCTCTTTTTCCTACTTCTGGGACTCTCAGAAAACATGTATTGACATGCTTGATGGTGTCCCACAAGCATCTTAGGCTTTGTTCACTTTTTTCTTTCTGTTTACTTTCTGCTTTTCAGCCTAAATCATTTCAATTATCTCATCTTTGCATTCACTGATTATTTTTTTCTGCCAGCTCTGATCTGCTGCTTAACCCTCTGGGGAATTTTTCATTTCAGTTACTGTAGTCTTCAAATTCAGAATTTCTGGTTCCTTTTAAAAAGTGCTATGTCTTTATTGAGATTCTCATATTGTTCATTGGTTTCCTGATATCCTTCAGTTCTTTCTCTGTGTTTTCATTTATCTCCTTTAGCATATTGAGGGTCATTTTTTAAAAGTGTTTGCCTGGTATGTCCAAAGTCTGGTCTTCTCAATTTTTTTCTTGTTCATTGGATGGGCCATCATTTCTTGTTTGTCTTGTAATCTTTTGTTGCACACTATACATTTTAATATTTTTAAAATTATCTCTGTGATTTAGTTCCTGAGATGTCTGTACCTTAAGTTTGTATCCAGCTAATCCTATGACAAATTTCTTTGAGCAGTAGGAGCTAATGAAAAGAAACAAACTAATGCAAAAACACCTTTCATGGTCTTTGCAAATTGGCTTTGCATTGGCTGGTGTTCTTCTTCAGAGTTTGGCCCTCCTATCAAGAAGATCTGCCAGAAGTGCATGCGAAGTGCAGGATCCTCTCAATGTTTTCTGGGCCTGTGTTTTTCCTGGGGCTTGTGCTTGCTAATGGCCTTAGGAATTCCTTCATTTACAGGAATTCAAATGCTCCCTCAACTCCCTATGAAATAGACTGTCTCTCTTTCCTGGGTGCTTTATTGTATGACTTAAAGCAAGTAATCCTTTCCCCCAGGTCAGTCTGATTGAATTGTTTCCTATGCTACTTTAGCTGTCTGAAAGCTGCTTCTGCTTACAGGGCAAGTTCTATGAGGGTAAGCCAGAGACAAGTTTCCTGGTTTAGTCTTTCAGGCTGCTACTCAATAAATTGACACTGATAAATTGGCACCAACATATATGCACCAGAGAATGCACATAGGGGTTACCCTCTTCTCTCCAGAAAAAGTTCCAGGAACCCACAATGAAAGTATAGGCTGGCTCCACACTGCACCAGGGTGTGATTCAGCACTCACCCAGTTACTGCAACCCTTTATGCCACCATCTTTGTTGACTGGAAGTTCAAAATGCTCAGATTTTGCTAGATGACCTCTAAGCCTCTTTTTAGCTCTAACTTTCCATGATGAATGATTTCCTTTTGACTGATGGATTCATTTACTTTGACCAGGAACTCAGTGATTATTTACAGAGCTTGTGTGCGAGTGGGTGGTATAGAAGTTTTAATGGCTTATTGCTGGACAACCTGCCTCATAGGTTTATGGTCCAAGGCTGGGTCTTTTGCTTTGAGGTCAGAAGCTCCATCTCTTCTTCATTTCCCCAGTGGGTCATCAGGCCTTGGCAAATTGATTTGCACTTAGTCAACTCACAAAAGTGTTATTGGTAAAACAGAATGCTGATTTATCAATATACAATGTGATACAATCAACAGGAAGACTGAATCATGGTGGCAGCTGGGCAGCACATGCTCTTCTTGCTTGGCAAAGCCTCCTTGAGAAAAATTCAGGCCTGAAAGTTAGTAAATATGGAGAGATCAAAGGGATCTAGGTAGCTATGATGATTTAAGGGTCAAGCTGCAGTGACCTGACCCCATCCTTTTGTCTTAGGCTCTACATACCAAGCAGCTGGTGTGTTCAGGTCAGTAGGTCAGGACACCTTCCCTGGAGATGTTCACACTCACACTATTACTTTCCAATCCAACAAGACACAACCCTAATGTATGTGTTGTTACAAACTGCTTATCGTTATGGTTGCAGATTTCACAACATGGAGTATGTGGATTTCTCTTTAGGTTGCCTGCCTCATGTGGACCAATGTTTATTGAGATCACATGCTAGGTGCTGGGCTATGCGTTGGTGGGAGACCAAAGAGACTGATAGCCTCAAGGAGCATACAAATAGATTTTATTTTATTTTATTTATTTATTTATTTTTAAAAATATTTATTTATTTATTTATCCATCCCCCCCTTGCTGCCTGTGTTTGCTGTGTTCATTTGCTGCATGTTTTTTCCGTATCTGCTTATCTCCCCCCTGCTGCATCAGCCCACCGCGCTGCGCGGGCCGGCCTGCCCTCACAAGGAGGCCCCGGGAAGCGAACCTGGGGCCTCCCACATGATAAACGGGGGCTCTATCAATTGAGCTACACCCGCTTCCTGCTGTGAGGTCTTGCTGCATCAGCCCACCGCGCCATACGGGCCGGCCTGCCCTCACAAGGAGGCCCCGGGAAGCGAACCCGGGGCCTCCCATATGGTAAACGGGAGCTCCATCGATTGAGCCACACCCGCTTCCCCAAATAGATTTTAATATATGGTGAGTGTACTGGGTTGAAGAGTGTTCCCCCAAAATCCATGTCCACCCAGAACCAGTAAATGTGACTTTATTTGGAAATAGGGTCATACCAGATTAGGTGGGCCCTAAATCCAATATGACTGGTGTCCTTATAAGAAGAGGGAAATTTGGACACAGACATACAGGGAGAAGGCAACGTGATGATGGAGGCAGTGATTGGAGTGATGCGTCCACACATTAAGGAATGCCAAGGACTGCTGGTGACCACAGGCAGCTAAAAGAGCCAAGGAAAGGTTCTCCCTTACAGGTTTCAGAGGAAGCACCTTGAGTTTGGACTTCTAGCCTCCAGAATGGTGAGAAAATAAATTTCTGTCGTTTTAAGTAACCTAGTTTGTAGTAATTTTTTTTCTGGCAGCCCTAGGAAACTAATTTAGTGTGGAACAAGATAGGGTTAGGTACAGAGTTTTACGGGTGCCCAGAGAAGGGACACTTGGAGGGGCTGGGGTATCAGGAAGGCCTCCAGGAAGAGACGGTGTTGGGAGTTGGCTCTAAAAATTGAGTAAGAGTTAGCCAGACCCACAAAACAAAACAAAACAAAACAAAGAAACAAAAACACAGCAAGTTCCAGCAGAGGGAAAAATACGAACCAAATCATGGCTGTATGAGACAAAGTGTATGTCTAAGTGTGTGTGTATGAAAGGGAGAGGGTTTCTGTATCTACAGGTGGATTAGAATTAGAGGACAAAATTGCTAAGATGTTGAAGTGGTAAATCCTGGCAAGCTTTCTATGCCAGGTTAAGGGGCAAAGACTTCACCTGTAGATGACAGAGCAACTGATGCATTTCAGGCAAAAATAACATAGTCAGGCATTGGGCCAGAGCTTTCTGATCTCACCTTGGTTCTAGTGCAGCCTTCTGGGTCCTCACAGGGAATACTTCTACTCTCTCTTTCTTTCCCCGTGCTTCCACTGAAACTCATTAACTACTCCTTGAGGTCACTGCATGCCTTTCTATGTGTAAGAAATCCCAGAACCCTCTTGGATTCTTGTAAGTCACATAGATATGAAGTGGATTCCCAGCTCTATCACTTAGTAGTTGGCTTGTAACCTTGACTGACATACTTCTTTCAGCCCATCATACTGGATCATTGTGGGATTCAGTTACATAAGGTAAAATGTGTCGTAATAATAACTAACATTGTTGAATGCTTACCAAGCAGAGCTTTACATAGATCATTTAATTTTTGCAACAACCCTGTGAGCTAGGTGGTATTATTATCCCAATTTTACACTTGGGGAAATCAACACTTAGGGAGGTTAAGCAAGCGGCTGCAGAGCTGGGATTGAAACCCAGACAATCTTAACCCCAGCACCCACCCTCTTTGTCTTTATGAAATGCTACCACCTATGCAAACATTTCAGATCCTTGCCCCATTCCCTGTCCCAACTGTGTTTAGAGCTCCTGGAGGGTAGGGCCAAGTCTTCTGCCTCTTTATATAAGACAATGGCAAGTGCAGTCTGGCAAAGACAGCTGGATGTCTACCAAAGATTCAGCCTCCCTTGCATAGTCTGGCCTGTTTCTGGGAAGTAGCTACCTAGCCCGGGACTACATCTCCCTGTACCTCTTCATCTGGGCGTGGCCATGTGGCTGAGTTCTAGCCAAGGGAATATGAGCAGGAGTGAAGTTTACCACTTCCATGTCTGACTCCTAAAAGACTCCTGGGTGACCCCCCACTCTCTTCCTTTCTCTCTCTGGCTGGATATCAATGATTGGGGCCATGCATTGTAGACGAAAGCCCCTCTGTCAGCCCGAGTCCCTAAATGACTGTGCAGCACAGAGTCCTCACTCCACCTGCCAACTGGAATGTAAGAAAGAAAGAACAAAGCCACTGAGACGCTGGGGTTTATTTGTTATGGCAGTGAACACTCTCTTGACTAAAACACACATTGGGGCCCTCTTGGAACTTGTTGGAAATAGGTAACGTGCTACCCCCCCTTATAATTATCTCGGTGGCTCACCACGTTTTTGGTGTAGTAAAATGTATTCTAATGTGTATGTTGTTAGACACCATCTCCCTTGTTTATAGAAGCCAAAATTGCAAGTAAAACTATATTTCCCACAACAGGATATGGTGAAAAAAGGGTGCTGTGGGACCAGGAAGAACTGAGCTCAAATTCCCGCGCTACCATTTTCCAGCTGTATCATCTTGAACAAATTACTTAATTTTTCTGCTTCTCGGTTTCTTATCTGCATAGAGGCATAATAATATCTACCTTGCAGGATTGTTGTAAGGATTAAATGAAATTGACAGTGCTCGGCATATAGTGGGCAAACCACTAATGGCATTTTATTTATAATTCATTCATTTGATAAGGGTTTAATGAAAACCTATGATGTGTTCAAAACTATCTGAGATGCAGAAGACACAGTCCCTATGCTTGGCAGACATCCCTCTAATTGGGAAATGAGCTTGACCTTCAGAAGCAGTCGAGTCTCTCAGCTGAGCAGCATGTGACCTGTGCTGGGACAATGGTATGTACATGGAGCAATTCTTGGCTAGCGGAGGCTTCCGGGAAGTGGAGGAGATGTGGCAGGGCCCTGAACGAGCAGGGAAGACACGCTGACCACACAGGACAGAGCTCCTCTAGGCTCTTTACCTGTTGCTTGGGTGTTTACAGCATTGGGAAGGTTCGAGGAGGCAGTTGTTGCTGGGTGACTGGCCTGAAAGCTGGAGCCTTGAGCAGCAGTTCTTCTCCTCCCCTACCTCACCCCCACCCCCCACGTGTCCACTGTGCCAGGCCAAAAGCAGGTCATCTGTCTTAGTGCCATTGACAGTGCCTGGACCCCAGCAGGGGCCAGGGGCTGCATTTATTATAAGGGGCTAGTCATTGTAACCAGATCGGTCAAGCTTTCTTCCTGGGATCCATTGGCCAGGAGAGAGGAATAGCTTCATGACAGTCCCTGTGCAGGGATTTAACAGTATTTAGCAGGAAGCCAGCTCTTTCATGACCAAAATGTGGAGCATGGCCCTGTGTCTTTGGCTGTTGTTGAGGCATCAAGGGATAAGCTGCCTGATCATCTTTCTTGACTCATTTCTGGGCTACAATGTCCACTGGATCCTTTTCTAGAGCAGCTCCAGTTCAGGGACTCCTGAGCTCTTGGCCTTTTCAGCCAAGAGGCTAGAACAGCTACTTCAGGAACTGACTGTTAGTGACTTATCATCCCTTATGAGGGCAACTGCAGTCCACCATGACAAGAGGCCTGTTGTTGGTGACTTGGGCCGGTAGTCTCTGTCCTCCCTGGGCTCCAGGTTCTGGGCTGCTGCTTAGCTGCCACAGATCCCTTTGTGCTCAGTGTTTTCCAGGTTAATTAATCCTATTATTATCACCATTGTAGTCTATAATTAGATACACTGTGCAAGTATTTCATCCACTCTGCATTACTGATGTGAAACTTGCCTGCCAAAGATGATTGATTATTACCCTACTGGATTATGTTACCCAGGAACATGATACATCTCTGATCCTGATGCCTCGGTGGTTATCTGGTCTTCTGAGATACCTGCTTGGATCTGGGCTTGTTGTATTGTTGGATGGACATCCAGTGAGCACTAATGGGCCACTACTGCTCAGGGAAGGTCTTCTTGGGCAAGACCAGGTAATAGGAACATCTTCAGCCAAACGTAGAAGAGGAATGCATGCCTTTAGGATCTTGAGGCCCGATCCTAGCCTCAAGAATCCAGCTCTGTTCCCTCTTGTACCCCAAAGGCCTTCAGCACCTGTGCTTCAATGGGCTTAGGAACATAAAGACCACTATTGTGGTGGATTAATTGTGTGCTCCAGTTTGGACATGCTCTTGGTCTTGGTCTGCATCCTGGTGGGTATGGACCCATGGTAAATATGACCTCTTCAAGATGTTACTTCAGCTAAGGCGTGGCCCAACTGAACCAAGTTGGGTTTTAATCCAGATTACCGAGAGTCCTTTATAAGCAGAGTAAAAGTCAGACAGAGAGAGAAGCCACCGGGAGAAGCTAGAAGCTGGAAGTCAATGGAACCCAGAAGAGAAAGGAGAAAATGCTGCCAAGTGCATTGCCATGTGAAAGAAAAGCCAAGGGCCAAGGCTGACCAGCTGCCAGCTCCAGAACACCACAGTCTTCGTGGGGAAAGCATCACCTTGATGACGCCTTGATTTCGGACTTTCCCAGCTTCAAAATCATGTGCCAATAAATTCCTGTTGCTTAGCAAGCCCATTGTGTTATATGTATTTTAGGGGACAGGGAACTAAAACAGCTCTCTTCTTTTGAGATATCTACTGTGTGCCAGGCACTTCACACCCGCTGTCTCATCTAATCATCACAACAATCCTACAAGGTAGATATTATTATTATTACCATTTTACAGATGAGGAAGTCGAAACTCAGAGATGTTAAGTAACTTGCTAATGAATTGTGGAGACCAGATTTGAACCCCAATTTGCCTCACTTCAAAGCCAGCACCTTTTCAGCATAAAGAATGAAACTCATCTCATATAAAAGAAAAGAGAGATGATAGACATTTGAACAAAGCTTCATTCTAAAGGAAAGAACTAACATTGGCTGTCAGGGAATGGGGAGATAAAGGCATGCAGACTCGTGAAACCACAGTGTGTGTATAAGTGGCTGCAGCTTTCAGGGGAGCCAGGCTGGCTCTGGGAGGCCATCTCCTTGCTGTCCCCACTCCTTCCACCCAGGTGGCTGAGCAGGAGGCACCAGATGTAGTGAGCCAGATCTGGGAGCTTATTCACACCATCTCTTAGAGGTTATGGGACTTCTGTGGGGGAGTCCTTGACACACCTGGACACAGACAGGCCCCATAGCCTGTGTCCTTAAGCACACTTGATATCTGGAGTGGATGGGGTGGGTAGCTCTTTACTGGGAATTTCTGGCTTTTGTAAGGCCCATGGGGACTGTGGGACCCAGAGCATGACACACTGTCTTTATCTCCCTGTATCCTGCTCTGCAGACCCCCACCTGGCCCATCCCATCCTCATCCTGGTGAAATCAAAATAAAGTGATGATTAAAGACAGGGCTGAGAAGGAAAACTAGTGTCAACAGGGCAGCTTTCTGCCTGGAGGTGGGGGCGAAGTGGAAGAGACAGAGTTGTCCCAGTCTGACGGCTGGAAGCTGGAGTGGTGGTTTCTTTCTTGTTTTTGTGCTTTTTGTGTGTATATGAGGACATTTGCCTGAATCCTGCTACTCCAGCTACTGCCATCAGGGAAGAGCCAAAGGGGTGCTGATGCAAAGTACCAGAAATCTGTTGGCTTTTATAAAGGGTATTTATTTGGGGTTAAAGCTTACAGTTACAAGGCCCTGAAAAGACAACTCAAGGCTGCTTTCTCACCAAAGTCAGTTGCCACGTGATGAAGCAAGGTGGTTGCCGATCTCTGCCTGGTCTCTCCTTCCTGGGCTCCCTCTTCCTCTTAAGGCTCTGTGGGCCCAGCTTCTTCTGATCTCAGCTGCAGGCTGGCAAAGGGCTTGTCTCTCAGGGCTTCCTATATCAGTTTCTGGCATAGGGCTTGTTTCTTTCCAGGCTTTCTCTGCTTCTCAGCTGCAAACTATCAGGTGAATGGCTCATTTCTCCCCAGGGTCCCAGGATCAAAAATGACAGAGCTTTCTCTCTTCCTGTGTGTCTTCTTGAGTGAATGCCCATTTATATCAGCCACCCAAGGGGGCAGGGACTCAACCTGAGTTACACTTTACTGATGTCGCCCAATCAGAAGCCCTACATTGATTTTATCAGGTAAACTTCATCAGAGGCCCCTCACTGAAGTTAATACAATCAAAGGGTATCACACCAGAGGGACAGACTAGTTTACAACATAATCTTTCTCTTTTTGGGATTCATAAAAATAATCTCAAACTGTCACACCCAGGTACAGGGTCCCCAAAGCAGCCCTAGGGCCTGGTTTGTCACACGTGGGGACAGCTGACTGGCATTGTCTGGCCAGAGACTTGGTGTCCACCCAGAAACAGATCACTGGGGGCCAGTGGCACCAATTCTGAGCAGGGGCTGCGATGATGTTTCTTAACCTTTTTTTTTTTTTGAGTTTATTGGAAAGTCATAGTTACATATTTCTGCATGCATTTTTTCGAGATACTTGGGGTCACCAGGATTGGACCTCCAGAATAGCGGTGGGTGTTCCCTGGGAGCCTATTTGGCATGGGGAGTGACCCGAAGGGCAGGATAGAGGAAATGGATGAGGGTGACTCAGGGTGGTTGGGGAGCTAGGGAAGGGAAAAGCTACTTTTGTTTATTCATCGGAGGCACTGACTGTTTCCGGCCATGACCCAGGGAGGTAGAGGCACCGCCCGATGCCTTAGTTTCCTCATCTGTTAAATGGGGCCCAGAGCATTTGCTTCTTTTATGTCACAAGATTTGAGTGGGAGTGCTTGCAAGAATTCACGTGGAAGCTCTTTAGACAGGCACGGACCCTCATTCTGCTCCAGGAAAGGCAAGGTCTTGACAGGAACATTTGGGGGAGGGTCAGGGATGGCCTTGGGGATTTGGGAGATGGCAGGAAGCTTCCAATCCGGCAGAGGGACGATTTATTTTTGCAACGGGTCAATGACTTGTTCTGGTTCTCTACAGATCTGGACATCTGATGAAAGTAAAAATATTTCCCTGTGGCGTCATTTACAAAGTGAAGACAAGGCAAATTAAAAATTGCAGTAATGGTAATGATGATAAAGAAAATGTAAATAAACAATAGAAAAAAACCTTAGTGGTTTGCAGAAACAACAGGCGTGATGCCCTAGGCTGGTTCCAGGGTTGCTCCCTCTCTCTCCCCCTTCTCCCTTCCTCCTTCCCTCTCTCCCTCCACCAATTCTTTCTCTTCCCTCCCTCCCTTCCTTTCTCCCTCCCTTCCTCCTTTCTTTCCTTCCTTCAAAACCCTATTATGCAGCCCAGTTCTTTGCACACAGAGATGAATGACTTGCACTGTTTGCCCTTGAGGAGTTTTAATCGGATGTCTAAGTCTGTACAGAATTATTAAGAACCACTGACCTGCGGAAAAAATGGAGCTTCCCTATCTGATTGGAAGCCTCTCGCTGTCTTATGAAATCCTAAGGCAACTCTCGCACTCCTGCCCCTCCCAAATGCTCTTGGGGGCAGACAGAAAAGCAGAAGTCAATCATGATGCCTTTCAGTTGTCCTTCACTGGGCCCCTAACTCACCTGGCTTCCTGGAGGAGGTGACCCCTGACCGAGTCTCCTGAAAGGTTCCTGAGGACACTCTCCCTGCCTCACTCTGGTTTCTACGTGGTCTGGACTGTGAACCCCTGCAAGCAAGCACCACAGTCCTACTGCGCGTTGCACCCTCATGCTTCTCCAAGTTCTTTATTTCTAGTCCAAACATTTTTCCTGAGTTAATATTTAATGGCTTCCTGGATAAAAATACCTATGCCTAATTTTATCAAGTGCTTTCTATGTACCAAGTACTGTGTTTCGTCATGACAAGGATGGCTTCATTTACTCTTTTTTAAAAAATAATTTTTAAAAAAATTTAAAGAGATACTTAGATTACATAATTGTTACACAAAAAAATAGGGATTCCCATATGCCCCACTCCCTCCTACACCCTCCCACATAAACATCCTTCATTAGTGTGGCACATTCATTGCAATTGATAAACACATCCTGGGGCTTTGCCACTGAGCATGGACCACAGTTCACATTGTAGACCACACTCTCTCACACACTGTTCTGCATGTTATATGATGATATAAAATGGCTTATATCTGTCATTGCAATGTCATTCAGGACAATTCCCAAGTCCCGAAAAAACCCCCGCATTACAACTGCTTTTCCCTCTCCCTGCCCCTAGAGCCTCCAGTGGCCACTGGCTCCACATCAATGTTGTAATTTCTTCCATAACTACAATCACAATAAGTCTATAGTAGAATACCAGTAAGTCCACTCTAGTCCATAGCTCTTTCTCCAATCCTGAGGATTCTGGGATGGTGACAGCCACTCCACCTCCAATTGAGAGGGGGGCTTTTAGCCCATGGGGAAGATGGATGGGACTATCTTGCTTGCAGTTGCACACTCTCTCTGTTCCTTGGGATGGTCGTTGTCCATCTCATTTACTCTTCACTCTCCTTGGAGGTAAGACTCCAGAGGAAGAATTGTGCTGGCTCCCAGGGACACAGCAGCATCTGGTTCCTCTGAGATCTCAGATTCAACATGAGATCACTTGCATTTATTTTCTACCTGTCCTTTCCCTATTGGCCCCTCCTCCAGCATCCCCGGTCATTTTTCTGTGCAGCTAGTCACCCAATCTAGTAACCCTAGTTTCTTTTCGCCTCCTCCTCCCTCACCGCAGCCGCCCCATTGAAACAGCTGCCCATCATAATAGCTGCTATTTGTGGGTCTCCCCTTGGTGTTAGTCTAGTTAGTACTTCCACCCAGGCTTCAGATCCAGCCTTGTGAGAGAGAAATTAGTGCCCCAGCCCCCAACGACATCCATGTCCTAATCTCTGGGACCTGTGATATTATGCAGTGGGGGAACGGGAGATTGAGATTGTAGGTGGAATTAAGTTTGCTAATCAGCTGACTGTAAAATGAGATTACCCTGGGTTATCAGGGTGGGCCCCATGTAATCCCAAGGGTTCTTTAAATGTGGATGAGGGGTACAGAGGACTCAAGAGTCAGGGAGAGATTTGAAGATGCTGTGCTTCTGACTTTGAAGCTGATAGGGGGCCATGAGCCAAGGAATGTGGGCAGCAATGAGATGGATTCTCCCCTTGAGCCTCCAGAAAGGAATGCAACTCTGCCAGCACCTTGCTTTTAGCCTGTGACATCCATTTCAGATTTCTGACCTCCAGAACTGTAAGATAATTAATGTATCTTGTTGTGAGCCCCTAAGTCGGTGGCAAGCTGTTAAAGCGGCAGTAGGAAACTAGTACAACTCTCTTTTCTTCCTAGCTCAGGACCTCATTCCCTCTCTCCTGAACTGTGGTCTTCCACGTGCCTTCCGATATCCCTTCTCAACGGTCATAGACTCTCTTTGGAAAGCGAATCTTGTCTTCACTTGGCCCAGAACCTGTTATTGAGTCCTGCCTCCAAATCTGCAAGGCTGCCAGTCCCTTCCCCCATGTGCTCTGCTTTCCCTCCCATAGGAGTGGAGGAAGCTCCCTGGTCTTTTCACAGGGTGTTCTGGAGTCTCAAGGATGTCACTGCTCTGTGTCCTGAATCATTGGTTTCTCCCACTCTAGTGACACACTACCATGCTCTGGCAGCACCCACTTAAACCATCCCCTCATTTCAGGGACTTTGCACTCACTGTCCCCCCCTGCCAGGAATGCTCTGCCCCCTGCTATCCATGTGGCACATCGTTTAGACCTCTGCTCAAATGTCGCATCCTCCGAGATTTTTCCCCCACCAGCCTCTCTTTACTAGCAGCCTCCATTTCTCTTTATCCCCTACCCTGCTTTTCTTGTCTTCATAGTACTTATCACAGCCTGACACTTTAGCATCCCTCTGTTTATTTGTTGATTGCCTCCTCTGCTTTGACCAGCACCTGGAATAGTATCTGGCAAACAGTAGGTGCTCAGAGAATATTTGATGAAAGGATGAATACTTTTTATTGCTTTAAATGCAATATGGATGCTGATAGAACCCTATAACTTCAGCTCTATCCTCTCCCCTGAGTTCCAGATTTATACCTCCAAATGCTTATTTGACATCTCAATTTGGATGTTTAATAAGCATCTGTTTTGGTTTGCTAAAAGCTGCTGGGAGCAATATACCAGAAATGGGTTGGCTTTTACAATAGGGATTTATTAGGTTAAAAGCTTACAGTTCTGAGGCTGTGAAAGTGTCCAAGTCAAGGCATCATCAAGAGATGCTGTCTCACCAAGCTGCATCTGTGGGCCATTAGGCACATGGTGACATCCGCTCATCCCTCCCCTCTCCACCAGACCATGTGTCTTTTAGCTTCTGGCTGAAGTGGCTTCCTCTCAGCCTCTGTGTTCCACTGTCCAGCCTCTGGTCTCCAAAACCTTCTGTCTGAGCTTCTGGGTTCTTCTCTGTCTCTGCAGCTTTTTTCTGTGTCTGCAGCTTTTTATCCCTCCATTCATAAAGGACTCTAGTAAAAGGATTAAGACCCACCCTGGGCTAAGCCCTACTGTAGCAATCTAATCAAATGGCCTTTAACTGATCCAATCTAATCAAAGGGTCACAATAGGGCAAATTAAGAACATAATTTTCTGGAGTCCACAAAGGACTAAAACCAACACAGCATCTCAAACTTAACAAGCCATGAATGGTATTCCTGTTTCCTGCCCATGTCCTCCAACTTGGTTTCTCCCCATGGTTTTTCTTGATTGTCTTCCACCTCCCTCTCTTCCCTCTCTATACAGTCCATCAGCAAATCCTGTCACCGCTGTGTCCAGAGTTTACCCCAAATCTGTCCACTTCCCTCCATCTTCACTGTCACCCACGCTCCTCACAAATGTTCTCTTTGCTTCCACTCTGACTCCACTGCAACTTAATCACCACACAACAGCCCAGGGATATTGTTTTAAATACTTTTAAAAATTAAATATTAGTTTTAGATTTACAGAAAAGTTGCAAAGATAGTACAGGGTTCTCATATATTCTGTAGCTAGTTTTCCTATTATTAACATCTTACAGTATTATGGTACATTTATTACAACTAAGGAAGCCACCCCAGTACATGACTATTAACACCACACTTTATTCAGATTTCATTAGTTTTTCCCTAATGTCCTTTTCCTGTTCCAGGATCCCAGCCAGGATGCCACATGGCATTTAGTCATCATGTTTCCCAAGTCTTCTCTGGACAGTTTCTCAGACTTTCCATGTTTTTCATGATCTTGACAATGTTGAGGTGTATTGGTCAGGCATTTTGTAGAATGTTCCCCAATTTGGGTTTATCAGATGTTTTCTCATGTTGAGGATGGAATTATATATGGGTTTTGGGAGGAAGACTAAGAGGTGAAGTGTCCTTCTCATCACATCCTATCCAGGGATATATGAGATCCACATGACATTAGTAGGGATGCTAGACTCGGTCACATGGCTGAGGGACTGTTTGGTAGGTGGGTGTTTCCACTATAAAGCAGTGTTTTTCTCCCTGATATCCATACTCTACTCTTTGGAAGCAAACCACTAAGCTCAGCCAAAACTCAAGGGGTGGGGTGGGGGGAGGGAATCAAACATCACCTCCTGGATGGGGCAGTATCTACATAAAGTATTTGGAATTCTTCTTTATGGGAGATTTGCCTATTCTCTCCCAATTACTCATCTATTTATTCATCATTTATTTATATCAGTGTAGACTCACGGGTATTTATTTTATATTTTGGATCATAGTTCAGCACTGTGTATTTATATGTTGGTAAAATTGTGCCAGGCTTGGCCTTTGGGAGTTCTTTCCAGGTGGCTCCTGTATCCCTTTGCCATCATATTTTCTTTTTCTCCTTCTTTGCTTTTTTGCATTTGTCTCAGTTTGCCACAGGGCTGCCAATGCAAAGTACTGAAATGTGTTGGCTTTTATAAAGGGGATTTATTTGGGGTAAAAGTTAACAGTTCTGAGGCTTTGACATGTCCAAGTCAAGGCACCATCAGAGATGTTTTCTCACCAAAGTCAGCTACTGTTGATCCTGTTTTGCGGCCACATGGTGAAGCAAGATGGCAGGCGATCTCTGTCACAGTCTCTGCCTTCCCCTCCAGAATCTAATATCTCCTGGAGCTCAGCTGTGGGCAACCAGGCATAGGGCTTGTCTCTTTCTGGGCCTCCTCTCTCAGTCTCTTGGGGCTTTGTTTTCCCGCCATCCTCTCTCTCATGACAGGATCAAAAATGGTAGCTTCCTTTATCTCTGTGTCTCTCTCTGTGTCTCCATTTATATCAGCAAGAGGGTAGAGACTCAACCTGGGTCATGCCTCACTGACATAGCCTAATCAAAAGTAATCTAATCAAGTGATCTAAAATGAATCTAATGCAATCTAAGGGTACCACACCCTCAGGAATAGATTAGTTTAAGAACATATTCCTTTTCTTTTTGGGGTTCATAAAAGAACTTCAAGCTGTCACAGCATTATAAGATGCTCCGGGCTCATCTTGTGTATTCTCTGCCCCAGCCCTAGAATCAGATATTTCTGAAAGGAGCCTTGGTTCCTTTTATTGGAGAGTTGTATTAGAAACTATGATCTGGCCCTGGTGTGTGTATTGCTACTGGGCCAAGGATCTTTTATTTTTATTTACTTATTTATATTTGTTACTTTTAGTTATTTATCCATTTTTTTTTGTTATGTTCCAAGGATCTTTTAAAATGCAAATGAGACACCTCATTCCTCTATCTATACACTTTCAATTCTTCCCCTTTCACTTAGAAAATCCAAACTCCTGACCATGATCATCTGGCTCCTGCCTGCCTTTTCAGTCTTAATTTGAACCACTCTGCAGCCACAGGGAACTCATTTCCATTCCTTAGGCAGAACTTCTGGACATAGCATGTCCTCTTGGGTCCATGCCTGGCTGGCCCCTCTTCAAGTTCCTGGATTCTAATTCCAAGAAATCCATGAGGGCAGGCGCCTTGTCTGCCTTGTTCACCATTGTCTTCCAGCTCCTAGAAGAGCCCCTGGCATTTGACAGTCCTAAACAATTATTTACAGAATGAACAAATGTCTCTGTGCATTTACACATGCTGCTATCTCTGAGGGGAAGCCGTCCTCCCCAGAAAACTTTCATTCTTCTCTTAGCTCAAGACCTAGCTCAGAAGGTAAGTGAAGCCATTTTCTGATTCCCTCGAATCCACAGACACTGCCATTCCCTTGTTGGCACCTGTAGTTCTTTGCACAGGTCTCTATGAAAGTAGCCAGCACGTTGAACTGTAGTTAGCTTGCAAACATGTATCTGTCGCTCACAAGATGAGCTCCCCAAGGTGCGATGATGACTTGTCCATCTTGGTTGCTCATTTCTAGGCTCCCAGTAAATATCTGTCAAATGAATTCTGGAACTCTCCATTTGGATTCCCCAAATGGTCTTCAGTATAACTCTCCCAGGAACAGACGAGCAAACCACCAAGTGAGCCACTTTCAGCCCGAAGCAAGAGCTTGGAAGAATATGGTAAAGGTTGCCTACCATTTGCTTTCTCTTGCTTTCCCCTTCCTTGGTAGAAAGAGCCAGAAGGTGGAAAGTTCACTTCTAGCAAAGCTTTCTGATTTTTCACAGGCAATAAAGAAGTTCCCATCATCCCCAGTCTTATCTTAAAATCTCCTTGATGTCTGTATCCTTTATTCCCCACCTCTGAAGATCAATAATATTGCAGAAGTGTGAGATCAAAGTTTCACAAGTGGTGGGAGCGTCGGAGTGGGTGTTGGGGGAAGGGGATGGAAAGAGAGTCTCCCTTAAACTCATTCCTGGGTGATGCACCAAGGCATCTTCTATTACCTGCTCACATCCCTTTCCCTTCTCTCCCCTTTCTCCACCCTCTTTCCTCCATCTCTTCCTCTCTCTCCCATAAACAAAGCCACAGCCTCAAACAACATCTTGTAAAGCACATTATAAAATGCCTTTAATAAATCCCTAACAGCTCTGGCCATAACCAGCTGAAAGAAAGGTGATTATGACACGAAAGTGTCAGGTTAGAACAACAAATTGGGCCATGCGAGCAGGGATTTATTTGTCTTTGCAAGTGTACTATAAAGGTCCATATAATTTCACAAATAAATACTAATGTTGTTTAGCAAATGGCTCCTGGATTTAGAGCCCCAGTACCACAGGAAGGAATATGTAGCACCAATGGTGCTATTCCAGATATGGGGCAAATCAGCCCCGGGGGCCACTAAGCAGATGGCATTCTGCCCTTGTCCCATCCCTTCTCAAATGTGTGGGGCACCCCAGGCCAGGGCAGTAGGAGGGCTCAGCTATTCCCGGGATCCAGAACCAGAACCGGGGGCACATGGTTGGTGGACCTGAGGGTCTCATGCCACTCAGTGAGGTATAGGATGAGCAGGAGTGGTCAAGGAGGAAGGCAGGCTCCTGTGCTCTGGGTGGATCGTGTGGGCTTGTCAGGGTCAGGTGAGCCAGCAACTGAGGAAGTAGGGTGACTGACCACCCGTTTTACCTGGGACCACAGGGTTACCTGGGATGTGGGACTTCCAGTTTAAAAACCCAGACAGTTTGGTCACCCTACTAGCCAGAAAGTGATGACACTGGGCACTTCTTCATCGTACACCATCTTCTGGAAGTGAGTGACCCCCAGAAGCCAGGTGGGGGGAAGAGGAAGGCCAGGGAGATTGGGGGTTTCAGAGAGAGCAGAATTGGATTTATACCAGTGTTTTTCAATCCTGGCTGCACCCGAAGTGCTTTTAAAAATATTAATTTCTGGTCTCATCTCAGACCACTAAATCAGACTCTCCAAGGGTGGGGTCCAGGCATCAATACCGTTTAAGAACTCCCTGGGAGATTCTGATGTGCATTCAGACAGGATGCAGATGGAGGACCACTCTCTCCAGCCCATCTCAGTGCTACTTGCTGACTACATGCTCTTAGTACGTTGTAGGAGCTAGTTTTTTGATCCATTTATTCTCTTTTCTCTTGTTGTCTCCCTCCCCCCATCCCCACCATCTCCCAGTGTTTAAATACCAAATCAGATGGGTTCAAACAAACCATATTGGCTAATTCAGTCATTAAACCGCCAGGAACACTGGCTGACCCTTTCCCCATCTGGTGTTTTCCTATTACAGACACAACCCAAATAAGAAATGATGACCTGAATTTTCAAACCAAAGATGTTACAAATAGGAAAGTCTGCCCTAACAAGCATTCTTCTTCTTCTTCTTCCGTTTGTCATAATTAAGATAACGATGTTGTAATTAAATTTCATAGAATATGTGTACCTCTGCCACTCCTCCATATCAGTGGCTGGGGAAAGTTACCCGGAGCTTACTTATCATTTTACTCTGTTGGCCTGGAGGGACTGACTGGCAGGACACACGGACTCTAAATTTAAACCTCTGTCTTCCTTGAAATTTTGTTTTTGGACTGTCTCACTGCATGGGATAGAAATTTAGATTGTGAATGCTCTACTGGGTGGCAGTGGTAGTGCTGGTGGGCTTCCCCCTATGACCTGTGGAAGGATGGTCCAGGGCTCCTAAAACAGTGAATTTGGTCTCCATGGAAACCTGAGGCCAGGATTTCAGCTCAAGTCCTGCTTCTGCCATGAGACTTCCCCTCATGGACTCTTCTAGGCTATAGTTTTCTAAACTCCTGGCACTATTGTCTGCAGCCCAAATTCAACCCCTGACACCAGTAACAATAATATCTGAATCACCCAGCACTCTGCTCTCATAAGGCCATATGTATCTAAGGTCTCATCTGATGCTGGCTTGTGCTATTTTCTCATAATTTGATGAGTGTGGGAAGTACATCGAGATTTAGAATCAGAGGTTGGGTCCCTGTTCCCAGTCTCTTTAATGACTCTGTGACTTTGGGCACATCACATAACCCTTTTGATCTTTAGTTTCCTTTTCTGTATAATGGGTATAATGGGATTACCAACCCATTAAGTGAAATAATGTTGTATAGAGTGCCTTGCATGAGATTGCCATTCATTACCTTTGCTCCCCCCTTTCCTCAACTCCCTTCTATCTTCTAAAGCTGTTGAAATCATCCCACAAGGTGCCATGTTCACCTTTCTAACTAATCTAGTTATTGCGATGATATCTAGGAGACCCTTATTCTCCTGGGCTCTATCTAGAGACTGGAGCTGTTTGTCCTTCTTTGCTAGACCTCAGAGCACCTATTCTGCTTTGTGGTCTCTCAGACACCACTGTGGGTGTAGTAAGTGTCAATCCTCCTCTTCCTCTGTGCGCTTTTGAGGCCGTGTCTTCTTTAAGGGGCCCAGATCAAGCCCAGCAGTTGCAGAAAGGAAGCCTGGGATTTAGTTAGCTTGGAAATGGTGAAGGGAGGAGGCCTTTTAGACACCTGCAACAATATATTGTCATGGCCATCCCATCCCCAAGGGCGTCGAGCTTATTTCCAACTCTTTGATTTGCCAGGACCCTGTCGTTCCAGCTGGAGGGGGCTCCTCCCTTATTTCTCCCAAGCCCACTCATCCTCCAGAACCAAGCTCTAGCCCTGCCTCCGTCAGAAGGGCTCCTTCCAATTGCTCTGACCTCCCTTTGCACTTACCTCCTACGGATCTGGAAAACTGGTCCTTAGGAGGCGAAATCTTCTCTTGCTCCCTCCACATCTACCCCTCCCTGCTCTGTGCTCTGGGAGGCTGATGTCCATAGCCTCCCTTATCCTTTGGCTTCAGGTTGGTTGTATACAATGGGAAGAACCAGCAGGAGATCAGCTCACCTGTGGGGTTGCCTCAGGCTGCTACAGCTTGTGTTCAGTGGCTCTTTCCCTACAGTTTCTCCAAGGGCTGCTTCTGCTTGCTCTTCAGGACTAGGGAGGTGGTAGACATGATTCCTTGTGGCTTTTCCTAATCCATTCTCACATATTTTAAAATAGTACCCTCATTAAACTCTCCTCAATGATCCAGCTTGAGTATGCCATCTGTTTCCTGCTGAGACCCCGACTGGCACAGCTTCTGATGATGCAGTATCCAATTTACACTTTAGTAGATATTGTTTTATGTTGCTCCCCAGTTGTTTATTTCATGCACATCAGGGTTCGAGTTTTAAGGGAAAGACACGACTACTCTTTTTGGTGTCTCCGGGCTTGGCACAATGCAGGTCTCATGCTGGGCATGAAGCAAATGCCCTATACATAATCACCCTGAGAGGAGGACTGCCTGTGTGCAGCCTGCTAATTCCTTTTCTCCACCGTCCCTGCAGTTGTAGTGGCTGCCTGAGGAGAGAAGTTCGCAGCTGGGTGAACAGAGCTGGCAGGCCCTGACTTGGTGACCAAGCCCAGACTTTGGGCTGAGAGAAGCACTGGCCTGTGGCTTGGGAGGAAGTCCAGGTAGGCAAATTTCATAACCAGAGAGTACAAGGGTCAGGGCTGGTGATAAAGGAGAGCCCAGATGAGCAGTACAGGGAGCTCAGCAAGGCAGGAGGAAGCAATGCGTCTCCTGGCGAGTGGGTGGGCAGTCTGGTGATGGAAAGAATGGTTTCAGCCAAAACATAGAGGCAGGTCATGAAATTATAAGTCTACTGAACTAGAAGGGACCTTAGAATCATCTAGTCCTCCACTGTCCAATATGGTGGACACTTGACACCTGGGGCTGTTAAGCACTTGAAATGTGGTGAGTCTGAATTAAGACGTGCTGCAGGTGTAAAATACCTCCCAGATTTCAAACTTAGTATGAGAAAGGAATGTATAATTATCTCCTTAATAATTTTCATCTTGGTGGTATGTTGAAATGATAAGATATTGGCTATGTTGCTTTGAATAATATATATTATAAAAAATTAATTTCACTTATTTCTTTTTTACTTTTTAAATGCAGTTACTAGAAAATTTTAAATTAGAAAATTTAAAATAATATATGTGGCTCACATTGTGGAGAGCACCGGTCTAGTCCACCCCTCTCCTTCTCCAGATGAAGAGATTGAGGCTCAGGGAAGAGGAGAAAGTTTCCCAAGGTCACAAAACCAGTGGGGATTACATGGGAAAAATCACAGGTTGTTTCACTGCATCAATTATTTTTGCCTAAACTATGATGGGGTTGAGAGGGTACATGATCCCAGTGGCCTGTCCCCAAAAGTTGTTACTGGTTGTCCAATCTTGGCCTGGATTTGGGGCCTTGGAACACGTTTGTAATGGAGTCCTGGGACCTCTCTACGAGGCAGCTGCCATAACCCTGTCCATGAAGCCCATCTCCCTGGAGGTCCATCTCTGTGGTGAACACTTGCCCTTGAGAGGGGTCCTGTCCACCAGCCTTGGCTCAGACAGCCTAGACAGGACATGGCAGAAAAGCTGAAAGGCAGTTTAAGGAAGAGCATTCTCTCTCACTTCTGTTGTCATATTGCTGTTGAGCAAGCCTTGCCAGTCTACTAGAGAGCCCTCTCAAACTACAGGACTCAGAAACATTCAATCAATTCTACAAGTATTTGTTGAGTAGGTCCTAAGGAGAAGAGAAGAAGTATTTCTTGGGCTCTGTGACTCTATGGCCTGGGACAAGATAACTCATTATATATGAGACAACTCAAGAACGATGACAGACAGCAAAGGTAAGTCCCAAAGGAGTAGCCCAGACTGCACTTGAGATCTAACGGGTTCTTTGGTTTAATGAGAAAGCCATGACTTAGAGCCCTTGCATAGTCTGAGTTCTGCAACTAACAAATTCAGGGATTTTGGGTAAATCACACCCTCTCTAGCCTTGGTGTACACATTTGCTCAATGGGATAACATCTGCCATCTTGTTCCCACTCCCTGGGTTTGGCTGGGCATGGTGAGAGTGCCATACATGGTCCAGGAAGGGGGTGCCACCCAGGTCCAAGGCTTCTGAACCACCATTAGGCAGGGAGGGGCTGGGAGCACCTGAAAGGGGCCCATGAAAGAGGGTAGCATAGAGTTTATCTTCTAAAAGGGGGTACTTTTGAGGGTGAGGGGAGATGCTATTAATACTAAAATTGTGACAAGAGATGGAGAGAATGGATGTTCCAGGCAAAGAGGATGTGTGATCGCTCTGCTGGGAGGAGACCAAAAGTTGAAGATAATGTCCAGTCTGGCCTGGGAGGCCAGCAACAGGGGAATGGCTTTGCAGTGGAAGCAGGGGTGGAGCGTGAGGAATAGGGAAAGGGTTAAAGCAGGAAGGAATTTTGAGAGCCCTGACTCAGACAGACGCAGGCTGAAAATAGTGAGCAAGGGCGAGGCCTGGAACCCAGCGTGGGGCAGCCAGAAAGCCCTGAACACCGACCTCCTAGGGCTACCAGAATCTAAAATGAGAAAATGGCAGGGGATGTGAAGTCATTATTCTTCTCCTCGGCATCCCAAGAGAGCACTTCTGCGGGTGTCCCCTGGCTGCCGATGGGCTGTGCCCTGGAGGAGAGTCGGCTGCAGGGAACCCCACCGAGGCTGCCCACAGAGCTCTCCCCAAATGCGGTGGCAATCAGTGCTGCAGGGTCAAGGGCATGCGAGCACCCCGCCCCCCCCAAACCGTGCCTCCAGCCCTGCCCCCACCCCTGGACAATGCCTTCTGTTGAGCCAGCCGGTTCCTGGGCAACAGGAAGCCCTCAGTCCCAGCCACATCATAAAGAGATCCTTGGAGGGAGATGCCCCCATGACCTCCAGTCTGGGAGCACAAAGGTGCTGATTCTTTCTGGCTGTGGGGCTGGGGTGGGCAGGATTGGGTGCCATGGCTTTGACCCTGAAGAAACATAACTGGCGCTGTGTTTCAGCCCTTTGCCCTGTGGCTCTTTATGTTCCATCTGCTGACCTCATGGGATTGTCCTTCTGGTCTGGCTTGGCCAATGTACGAGGCCAGGGGACAGAGCACTTTTCTTCCCCCAACTTATGGTGAGCACTGCCTCCCTGCACATCCCCAGGGTCCGTTCCCCACCCTCCTTCCTCTGCTCATCTTCTCCACAGCTTCTCTCTGGGACCCGCAGGGATTTTCAGGAAAAACATGCACGGGCCCCCTGCCAGTTAAAGTGGTAAAACGCTCTCGTCTTCAGCAGGCCCCAGGGACCGGGTCTGCCTGCTTAGCTATTCTCCTGTGGGCTCTATCCACCTTGCGCCCTGGGATTCCACCTTTCCGCGCTTGTGTAACAAACATGCACAGCCGCTGAATGCCAGGCGGCCTCACAGGTGTTGAGGGACCAGTCTTTCCCCTGAGGGCTTTTCTGGTGTCTCCTCCTGGAAGGATTCCCTAGGAGAACCCTTTGACCTTTCTTCTCTGTTTTTAAGTATTACCCAGAGGGCTTTTGCTTTCAGCTCGCTTTATTACTCAGCTCTCTCAGCTTTGGGACCTTTTGAAGTTTGAAGAGGTCTTTGGCAGATCTTAGGGACACTGTTCTTGCTCTGAACTGTGATGTGGCCAGGTCTAGCCTGTCTTTCTTAGAGTTTCCTTTTTAAACACTTTGTTGGTCCCGTGGGAAAATCTCTACCTCTTTCCATCATTCATCAATTCCTGTAGAGCCCAGCCAACCTTTCTTCCCTCAGGGATTCCACCCCAGTCCTTTGACCGCTGTTTTCTCAAAGTCTATGGAGATTCTGGAGATTCTGCGGGAATGCCCTTCAATGATGCTTTTTCCCTATCTTTTGGAATCTGATTCAAACTTGAAGTCTTCCTCTGGAAAGTCCTTCTTTATTCTGTAACCCTGCTCCCAAAGGAATTATTCTCTTCTCCATAGAATCTGTTTGTCCCTCTGCAGTGCCCCCACGATTCTGTGCCATAGATTGGGGGTCATCATGCTTAGGTTTGACCCCTCTCCAGGGACCCTGAGATTCCTGTGAATTCGCCTTACGTTGTGTCCCTGGCAAAGCCTACCATAGGTCTAGTGCATAGTAAATTAGGCTCCATATATGCTGGTGGAACATTGAAGGAACGTGGGCAGTAGATCATTTGGGCATCCCCAAACTCAAAGGGGTTGTTTGCATCTCAGGGGAACTCTGGGCAATGTCTGCTGTCTTGGTTTCCCTCTTGAGAAAATGGCAGATGTGAAGGGGGAAACCCAGCAAAGCATTTTAGGTCTCATCACTGACATATTTCTGTGGGTGTCTCCTGGCTGCTGATGGACTATGCCTGTAGGGATCCTTATTGTGATGGACATAGGCTGAGGGAAGTCCTCCCACCCCTGGACTCTCATGCATTTTCCTAAGGAGAGAAGGTCCAGGGCACCAACCATATTTTGGGGTTGCTCCAAGCTGGGAACAGGTTAAGAGTCTTAAGACGTATGATCCTTGCTGAGATTGTGGCCAAGAGCTGGTCTCTGGGAAGGCTTCCACTGCCCATCTCTAGGGCATGCTCTGCTGAACACCAGCTTGCTTTTGAGGGCCTCATGAGGGGCCCTGCCTCAGTGCCCTTCCTTATCCCATCTTTGGGGTCTCTCGGTCCCCTTGTTGTCCAATCTCTCCCCAGTCTCCAAGACTAATCTTGGCCATGGGGTGGGAGTGATCTAAGTCATTCCAGATCAACTCTTTGGCAAAATATACCCCCCGTGGCTAATCTGACTCTGATCTTATGTCCTAGTTCTGGTAACTGGGTGACTGGGCTCCAAAATTGTTCCTTGTGCCCAAGACTCCATCCGGATAATTTCTCTAGGGCTCCAAGTGCTCTAAAATAAGGGCCCTGTCTAGTTTCTCACACTCCATCCTAACCTTCAGGCCCAAGCTGCCCTGACCTGGAGTAGCCAGGTAGCCACCAAGAGACCTCACAGATGCTAGCGTTACAATGATGACAGCCACAGCCACCATTGCTATTTGTTGTTGTTTTTATTATTATTATTAATCAGCAATAATAATTTAACAAAAAATAACTTTTAACAATAAATAATAATAGATGACCTTTCCTGAGAGCTTACTCTGTGATAGGCACTGTGCTCGGTGCTTTCACACACTAAGCTTCTCATGTGATTCTTGCAACCATCCTCTTAGGTAGGTACTTATCTTCCCCATCTCCATTTTACAGAAGGAAACTGAGGCACAGAGAGGTTAAGTTACTTGCTTAACTTAAATGCAAGTAAATGCAGAGCCAGAGTTTAGATCCATGTCTGTCCTATTCCCAAGCTCATACATGCAGACCCCACTCTACGTTGCTGAATGCCTAACTGCCCACCTAGGTCTGTGAGCACTGTTTTCCCTCTGCTCTTCCCCCATGTGCCCTTCCCTCATCAAAGCACTCATCACACAGAATCACCACCACCTGTTTCTAAGAGCGAGTGCCAGGAGGGCAGGAGCTGCGTTGCTCTCGTTCCCCATTATAACCCCAGAGCCTGCTGCAGTGCCTGGCTCACAGCAGATGTTCACTTAGTCCTTAGAGAATTAGCATACAGTCATGGGGTCTTTTCTGGTTCTGCCCTAAGGTACCACCTTGGGGTTGGCCCATGCCAAATTGCCAGTATGCAGCTGACACCTGTCCTTCCCTACTGGCTTCACACTCCTCCCCCAGTCCCACTTCCCACTTCCCAGTTCCCTTCGAGCTGAGCCTCGAAGGGAAGGGAGGCAGTGACAGGGCTTAGGGCATGTCACAGGCAGCCCCCCTCTCTGCTTTCAGCACTTGACCTCTATGGGAAGTGACATTTCCCCTTGTGTCTTGACCTCGCCCTTCCCCTCTTCCCTGGGGACTCACAGCCCAGAAGCTGATTGGGAAGGACAGGCCTAATTTAAATGGAAGCAGCATGTCAGCAAAAGGGCAAGAGCGGCCTCTCCCCAATAGGACAAAAGGTCAGCCTGCCCCAGTCAGGTTTTTCTGACATAGATGGCCGAGGCCAGTTAGGGCGTGCATGGGGCTGCCACTTTGGGACTGGGCTCCCAGGGCTTGACTATCGTTCCCATTTCCTTCCTCTGAGGGACTTTTCCTAGTGATCTTCTCTCCCAGCCAAAGACAGGGGCTAGGGGCTCTGGCTCTCAGCCTCATTGACCTTGGAGTCCAGGCAGAAGGTGGAGGCATTGAAGCTCTTGCCCCAACTGTTAGGTTTAGGAGCCAATGGGAACAATTACTGGAGGTCTTGTCTCCATGGGTTACCAGGTCTAAGTCTGAGCCAGGTGAACCTTCTGAAGCCAAATTCAATTGGGGCTATGTGAGAAGAGAAGCCAGGAGGAACAGCCAGACAGGGAAGAGAGGGGAGCTGGCTAGACGAGGTCAGACATATATGAAGACAATGAGCCTGAGGAGATTCCTCAGCTGAAGCAGAAATGACTGTGATGGCTTTTAAACTACTGCTGATCTGGATGTGCCAGTAGAACCAGGATCTGCATCTGCAGAACCAGAATTAGCTTTCCCATGAGCTCTTCCTGGGGTTGGACTCCTGTTCTCCAGAAAACCCTTCTGTTGGTTCACGGGTCAATCAATGAACCCATCAAGCATTTGCTGACAACTGGCCATCCAGCACCATCCCAGGCATTAGCTTTATAGTCTTGTAGGACAGATGAAATGTATAGATATATACGTGCACATCAACAAGAGCGAACCAGTGGTTAGCAGTTAGGGGTAAGCTTATGTGGAACAGATGGGGTGGCCCTCTTTGGGCAGGGCTGACTGATGCAGAAGGAGTTAGAGAAGGAAGGAATCAACATGGCTGGAACAACCAGGGAAGGTTCATGCAGAGGAGAACAAGGATATGTCTTGAAGGATGGGTAGGCTGTGGTTCTGTGAACTTGAGAGGAAAGAACCCTCCAGATTGGATGGAACCAGGCTACGTGGCTCTAGTGCCACCAAGACCACCCTTCCAACTCCACTCAGAATTTGAGTGTGACTTTGTTATGGCCACAGCAGCTGTCACAGTGCTGGTAGACCTGGTTGCCCAATTGAAGAAGACTGCTGATTTAGGAGAGAGAAGAGTGGACAGGGAGATATGATACCAAGTATTTGTATCCTTCCCTCCCTTTCTTCTTTCCTTATGTGCCAGGTACTTGTTCACAACAGTGAACAGGAGACAAAACCGTTGCCCTCATGGAACTTTCATTAATTTTTGTCACCAGTGCAGAGTGCAATTTACCTTTCTGGCCTTTAATTTCTCATTTGTGGAATGAGACTACTTCTGACTCCAAAGCTTTCACTCTTTTTTTCAATCAGAGAAGTTGTGAGTTTACAGAACAAGCATACATAAAATACAGGATTCCCATAGTCCACCTTATTACTAACACCTTGAATTGGTGTCATACATTTGTTAAAATTGTTGAAAGCAAACTTTAAAAAATTGTACTATTAACCAAAGTCTATGGTTTAACTTAGGGTTCATGGTTTGTATTATGCATTTGTATGGATTTAAACATTATTTTATTCTGGTAACATATATACAACCTAAATTTCCTCCTTGTAACCACATTCAAATATATAATTCAGTGCTGTTAATTATGTTCACAATGTTGGGCTACTGTCTCTATCATTGATTACCAAAATGTTTCATTGTCCCAAATAGAAATTTTGTACACTTTAAGCCTTAACTTTCCTATTCCCTACCCCACCCCAATCCCTGTTGACCTATATTCTAGATTCTGAGTTTGCGTATTCTCATTATTTCATATTAGTTAGCTCATACAATATTTATCTTTTTGCGTTTAGCTTATTTCACTCAACATGATGTTTTCAAGGCTCATCCATGTTGTTGCATATATCAGAACTATGTACTTTCTTACAGCTAAACAAAATTTAATTGCGTATACCACATTTTTTTTATCCATCCGTTGGTTGATGGACACTTTGGTTGCTTCCATCTTTTGGCAATTGTGAATAATGCCACTATGAACATTGATGTACAAATATCTGTTCAAGCCCCTGCTTTCAATTCTTTTGGGTATATACCTAGAAGTGGAATTATCGGGTAATATGGTAATTCAATACTTAATTTTCTGAGGAAATGCCAAACTTGTCTTCCACAATGACTGCACCATTTCACATTCCTCCTAACAATGAATGCGTGTCGCTATTTCTCTACATCCTCTCTGTCACTTAAAATTTTCCGTTTTTTAGTAGTAGCCATTTTAGTGGGTGTGAAATGGAATCTCATTGTGGTTTTGATTTGCATTTCCCTAATGGGTATTGATATCTTTTCATGTGCTTTTTGGCTATTTGTGTATCTCCTTTAGAGAAGTATCTATTCAAGTCTTTTGCACATTTAAAAAAAAGTTGGGTTGTCTTTTTGCTGTTGAGTTTTAGGATTTCTTTACATATTCTGAATATTAAACCTTTTATTGGATATGTGGTTTCCAAATGTTTTCTCCCATTGAGTAGATTCTTGTTTTACCCTGATAAAGTCCTTTGAGAAGCAAAAGGTTTGAGTTTTGATGAGGTCCCATTTACCTATTTTTTTCTTTTGTTTCTTTTTTCTTGTGTTTCTTAGGTGTAAAGTCTAAGAAACCATTGCCTAACACAAGGTCTTGAAGATGCTTCCATACATTTTATTCTAGGAATTTTATAGTTCTCTGCTGTCTTTGCACAGGGTGAGTTGGAACAATGGTTGTTCTCAGAGCCAGGCCCCACTGATCCAAGGTAACTAATCAAAAACCATGACCAACAATTGACCTGTGCCCACTTGGATCTTGAGGAAGTAGATTTTTACATCCCTTTCTGGTACCAGCCATCTGCGCCAGGGGCCATCACCACTGTCTGCTGCAAGAGAGGGGCTGGGTTCTGGTAATTACTGCGCAGAGTGCGCAGTCTACTTGTTTTACTGTACTTTTGCCAGTCTCTTCCTCCCACTCTTCCCTGGGTGATGTGCAGTGTCCTACTGGACTCTGGATATTTCCAAAATAGATGATTCAGGCAGTTCCTACCTTTTTTTCAATAAAAGATTAATTTTATTTATTTTTTCCTCTCCCTCCATTGTTTGTACTCACTGTCAGCTTTCTGTGTCTGTTCGTTGTGTGCTCTCTGTGTCTGCTCATCTCTTTAGGAGGCACCAAGAACCGAACCCGGGATCTCCCATGTGGCAGGGAAGGGTCCAATCACTTGAGCCACCTCCGCTCCCTGCTTGTTGTGTCTCTCATTGTGTTTCCTCGTTGCGTCATCTTGTTGTGTCATCTCGTTGTGTCAGCTCTCTGACTTGCTCATCTTCTTTAGGAGGCGCCGGGAACCGAACCCAGGACCTCCCATGTGGTAGGTGGGCACCCAACTGCTTGAGTCACATCTGCTTCCCCCTACATTTTTAATAGTTGTTCTGGTGGAGGGAATGATTCCTGGAGCTTCCTGCTCTGCCATCTTCTCACAATCCTCCAAAACTTTCATTCTTCAGTGGAACTTTCAGCTGAAAGCTGGGCTGGTTGCAGTTGTGGAAGGAAAGCTGAGGACTTTCCTGAGACACACACTCATGGTACCAGTGCAACAACAATGCTGAAACAGGGAAAATGAGAGCAGCTTCAGCTGCCAGCGGGACACCCCACACATCCCCAGGCCCTGGCTGGATTCTTTGCATCAGGCAGGCCTTCCTCAAATGCTCACATCACACACATACTTGCATCCTGGTGGTCTATCCTGCTTTAATTTCCTGGGCTGCTCAAGCAAACACTGTGAAATGGGTTGGGTTAAGCAATGGGCATTTATTGTTTACAGTTTTTAGGTTTAAAGAAAGTTCGAATCGAGGCCTCATCGAGGCTGTCCTTTCTCCCTAAAGACTGTGGCATTCTGGACCTGGCTGCTGCTGGTTCTCGGTCCTCTGCTTGTCACACAGCAAGGCACTTGGTGGCCTCTCCTTTCTCTCCCAGGTTTCATTGATTTTAGCTTCTTACTTCCTGTAACTTTCTCTCTGTCGTCGCAATTTCACTTCGCTGATAGAGGAGTCTAGTAATAGATTTAAGACCCATCCTGGTTTGAGGAGACCCATACCTTAACTGAAGTAACCTCATCAAAAGTTCCTACTTAAAATGGGCTCACAGCCACAGGAATGGGTTAAATTTAAGAACATGTTTTACTAGGGGATACACACAGCTTCAACCACCACATACTCTCTCCCTTATTTTGTCCATGGGCACAAGAAGAAGGTTTTAGTTGTCTGTGCTTTCAGATAAGCTACTTGACTGGTGATTTCCAAATCCCTTGGCTCTTTTCCTTTACCAGAGACTGAACACCAAAACAATTATTGTTTAATTTCAAGTGAAAGGAGCATTGAAGGAGACTCAGTTTGACCTTTTCTGTGTATGTATCTATAGATGGATGGATATAGATATATATATCACACACTGGAATTTATTTCCCCAGGGAGAGAAGTGCCACAGTGCTGCCAGCTGGGTTTGTGTTTGGAGCTGTGTTTGTGTACAGTGTTATGTGTAATTTATTTCCCCAGGGAAGATCAGCTAAGATGGTGCATCTGATTCCTAGCAGAGCTTTCTTTTTTTAATTTTTTAAATAAACGAACCCATCCCCTGCACTGAAAGGGGAATTTTCTCCTGCAGCCAAAGCCTTACTTGACTGGCTTCTTTGAGCTTTACAATGTCTCAGCAGAGGACTTGGACTCTGGTCTCTGCAAAACCCTCTGGGACCCAATCTTTACCCATCCCCCCATCTGTTGTAGTCCTGGTTAAGGGTGGGTGGGTCTGAATGGGTGGAGGGGATTTCAGAATGACTGAGACCAAGGATACACTGCTGGGGTGGGCTCTGTCTTTTGTCATCCTTCTCCTGGGACGCTCTGAATGAGAATTCTGTGCCTTTGCTTACTCTCTGCCTGGAGATGGCTTTGGTCCAGTGTTACTGAAGAGGTAACCCCACGTTCCTCAGTAACAGCCATCTAATGAAAGTTCTCTAACCCCCCAAGTGAATAATACAAGCTCCAGTTCTCTGCATTGCCTGCCCTCCCCCATGCCCAATGGCTGGGAGATTAGACATGTTTAGAAAGCATTATTTAATTAGCTAGCGAAGCTATGCTTATTTTAATTTTGCAAAATCAGTAGGCGTAGGTGCCCACCTACCTGTTTTGGTTGCCATAACAACTTTAAATTTCATTTTGTGGTCTCTGCTGATGTTTTTTCTTTGAGTGTGTGAATATGTGTGTTTTGTTTGTCTGTGAGTATATGGGTAGTTGATCTCTCTCCCACCCTTCTCTTCCTTTAAGCCCAACCCTTCTTTGATCCATTTCATTTAAAGTTTACCTATATCCTCTTTCATCATAGGTTAGAAGTATCTTCTTCCATTGCTGGAACCCATGAGCCAAGAGGTCTCAAAAGGACTGTTGCTTTAGGCAGAGGCAGGTAGATAGCTAACTAAATGATATGATTTAGGGGACACCAAAAAGGCCCTGAGAACACAAAATATCTACAAAAAAACCAAGTGTCACAGTGCCTGAAGTCTTCCCATTGACACTTCATAACTTTGGTCCCCTCAGGCCCTAAAGAAAAAATGTTTTTTTTGAAGAGGTAACCCATAAAGTAGTTTTTGCTTAGGAAATGGTGACTGGCCTGATGCATGGTGCTATTTTTTTTGGGAGGAGCAGGAGGAGCAGTGGACGGGAAAGTACTTGGATCCTGAGGGGGGATTAACATGCAGGGAGAGAACACTGGCAAGAGGGCCTCTCTGAGGTCATGCTCTCCCCTCTGGATGCTTTTGTCTAAGGAAAGACTAACACTTTGGCCCATGCCCTTTTCCCTGAAAGCATCAGGGAATTCCCAGATCTGGATCTTGAGCATCCTGTAGGACTGGGGCTTCCTTCTCCTCTTAGGCAAGGTTGACCTCCTGGGGGATGCTGAGGAGTAGTGAGATCTGGGCACATTCTTCTGCAGGGAACTTGCAGTGGGCTGTGAAAAGAGAGCTAAAAGTAGAGTGACCCCAGAAGTGGTCCATTAGGGAGCCTGGAATTTGAGCTAAACATGTGGAGTTTGAGGACGGTGAGTCTGGCAGAAGGGATGTTTTAGTTTGGGATCCCTCAAAAGCAAAGCGTAAGCCAAGAGTTTGAGGGCAAGTAGTTTATTTGGGAGGTGATCCCAGGTAGTCCTGGTAGGGGAGTGGAAAAATGAGGCAGGGAAAGAAAGAAAGCCAATAAAGGGTATGCTAGTAAGCAGGTGATCACTGTGGGACATTGGGACTCATTCTTGCTAGGGAACCCTGGGAGACGGTGTAGAAATGTTTCAGGGTTATTCTACCTGATGGATGTGGAAACAGTTCTCCACCATCTACTTATCACTGGCTGATAGCTGCACCCAGGTGCTTTGTATCCCCAGCATATCAGCATGCTTAGGAGAGGGTTATAATTGCTTTTAATGGGATGCTATTGGCATGTGCCTGAAACAGGGAATGTTTAGGGGATATCGGCAGGGAACTGACAACACCAGCTGCAGTCCACCCCTTGCACCGCTCAGATCCACTCATGCCCCAGGTTAAGTTTACTATGCTCTCACTGCCTCTTCCAAGTGATGGCTGATTATAACTTCTTAAAAAACAACTGGAGGATTAATGAGACAAACTAAAGCTTCTGCTTCTATAGTTGGTTCTGAGGCTATAATTGATATTCATCATCTCCCTCTTCTACTACGAATTCCAAATTCTCCTCATGCTCAGTCAGCACTTCTGCTATACTTTGCTCGGTGGGGTAAATTAAGCCTTTATCCCTGGGAGACTGAGCCCTGGTTACTATGATTTTGCCAAGCCATTTGTTGCTACAATTGCCAATTCACAGTTTTCACTGGACATGAAGTACCAAGAGTTGCCCCAGTGAATCACCTGAGTTCCAAACATACTCATTTTTGCTCCCCAATATATAGTAGAAATTCTCGTGATTATCAGGATCAATTTTCCCTGCCAGTTTATTAACTTCCTTCTTTCCTGCATGTGCACTGGCATAAAAAGCCCTAAATGATGAGACAGCAGACCTGGATTTGGATTAGAGCAAGTAAAATAGACCTGGGGAAAGACCAGTAATATGTAGAGCTACTGCACACCAAATGAATGAAAACTGGTTCTGGCCCTCCTTTCTGAAGGGGATTGAAAAGAACATATTCACCAGATGGAGAGCCACAGACTAAGTGTCAGAAGTTGTGGTGGTCTGTTCCACTAAAGATCTCTGGCATGAGTTGTCATTAGGCTATTGCTTGGTTAAGTTTACAGTGGTCCACTATCTATTGCCATGATCCATCTGATTTCTGCTGATGAATTAAATGGGGGAAATGATTAGGACCACCATCTCTGCCTCCTTAAGTTTTGAAGGCGGTACTAGCCTGTTAGTCCACCTAAGATCCCATATTGCTTCAGTTTTTTTTTAAATATATTTTTTATTTTTTCTAAAAGATTCTTAGATTACATAAAATGTTACATAAAAAATATAAAATATAAGGGTTCCCACATGCCCCACTGCCCACAGCTCCCACTTTTCCCCACAACTTCTTTCACTGATGTGGTACATTCATTGCAATTGATGAACACATTTTGGAGCATTGCCACTAAGCATGGATTATAGTTCACATTGCAGTTTACACTCTCTCCCACTCAGTTCTGTAGGTTATGGAAGGATATACAATGGCCTGTATCTGTCATTGCAGCATCATTCAGGACAGTTCAGTGATGGGGGATACATGGGAGGAAGTTCACCTGAGCATATATATAAGGTATTGCTTCAGTTTTACTCTCTTGCTGTATTGTGGGTGGGGTAAGGGGTGGAGTGGGTGACAGAGGCTTCCACTCAGCCTTTCCTACCCTAATGATTCTATTTTACAGGTCAGGGAGCCAATTGTGATAGTTCTGCCAACTTCTTAGTATATGCACCTCAGTTATGCATGTAGGAGTCTGGGAAATGACTACAGGGTGAATCTGCAAACCCCAAAACCCACTGGACCCATTGTGAGAGGCACTTGAGCCAAGACCCCATTTATTACCTGACATCTTTATGATCTCCATTCTAACAGGGTAGTGTTTTGGGTCCCTTCGTATCAGTATCAGCTTCTTGTATCTTGTATCCAACAGTCTTTGCAATACTGGGGCATTCTCTCATTCATAGAATACAGTTACTCTGGTATGGTAGACTGAATAATGACTCTCCCAATGATATCCACATCTTAGTCCCCAGAACATGTGAATATGTTACCTGACCCGGCGAAAGGGACTTTGATGTTGTGATTACGTTAAGGGTCTTGAGATGGGGAGATTATCCTGGATATCCAGATGGGTCCAAGAAGCCTTATTAGAGGGAGGCAAGATGGTCAAAGTCAGTAGTAGGAGATGTGATAATGGGAGCAAGAGATTGGAATCATGCTAGGAAGGGACCATGAGCCAAGAAACACAGGTGGCCTCTAGAAGCTAGAAAAAGCAAGGAAGCGGATTCTCTCCCTGAGGCCTTCATAAGGATGCAGGCTGGATGATACCATGATCTTAGAAGCCTGACTTCCAGAACTGTATGATAGAATATTTGTGTCGTTTTGAGTTTTACTTAACCACGCTAAGTTTGTGGTCATTTGTTACAGCAGCAGTTGGAAACTATTACATATGGCAAATAGTCTCTTCAGGGAAGAAATGGCAAATATATACCATACATCTATTTGCTGCGGCATATTTAGGGTCCTTTGTCAAAGGAATTCTGGTCTCTCCTTCCTTTGATGGTTTTGGGTCTGATAACTATCTCAGGTCTGAAAACTGGTGTGGTGGCTACCAACAGCCTTCTGCTTACCCTTTCTTGGTTATTTTTTGTTTCTGTAAGTCAAATTTGAAGAGAGCATCTATCTCACCTCTGGGAAGTCCATGGATAATTAGTCATTGCAACAGATCCCTCTAGGTCAAGGATCCTTGGATATCATTCCAGCCATGCTGCCTATCATGTTACATTCACTTGGTCCTTGCTATTCCAGAATCTCATTATCTTCTTATCCCCTTGACATTACAGAGCCACGCAAGCATCTCCTCCTATTAAACCTGGCCCCAGAAAATAGCCACCACTGAACTTCTCAATGATCCCAGCGACCTCTTCTTTTATTGCTTTAGTGAAGGGAGTGTCCTTGGGGCCTCAGGAGGAACAGGTAGTGCATTCTCTGGTCTAACATTGTAAATTCATAAAATAAAAAAGACATACATGATCCAAGTTGAAATTTTTATCACCAGATTCAGCAGAGGTAAAATTACTGTCAAATTGCATGAAAGTTTCCATATTCTTGCTCTCAGTATCAGTAGTTATATTGCCAGAGATGGTATTAAGCAGTTGGTGGACTGGTAGCAGCCCATCAAACACATTTGAATAACTCTGTGCGAGACCTACTGTGTAAGTTGAGGATCTGCTTCCTACCTTATTCTGCTACCAAATGTCTTGGGTTGTGTTTCCCCACAAGCATTACTGGAGCCAAAGATATAAATGAATGTATATGACTTGGGAGGTGATCATAGGAAGCATTGGTAGGGAGTGGGGAAGTAAGACAGGGCAGGGAAGAAAGCAGAAAAGTATTAAGAAGCAGGTTATTATTGTGAGCACCTGGGTTCAATTCCACTAGGGAACTTGGAAATAGTGACAGGGGTTCTTAACCAGGGGTCCATGAGATTGGATTGAAATAAAAAAAAAAGCATTATTCTTGTGGGGATGTGTTGGTGTGGGTGTGATATATTTATTAAATAATACACAGTATAGTGTGGACTTAGTAAGGGGTGTGTGGTTTTCACTTGACTGGCAAAGGAGTCCTTGGAACAAAAAAGATTAAGAACTCCTGGTTTAGGACATGCCTTAGAGTTATTCTCACCCAAGGATTGTAGGCTGATAGCTTCTCCTGGCTGCATAGACTTCCAGCATTTCTGGCCTGCCCTATAAAATCTTTAGACCCAAAGAAAGCTAATTTTAGGCAGGGAGTTTTATGTACTTGTTGCAGTTTGACATTGGCATATACCAAAATGGGGATTTTGGTGTGCCAGTGACAGCATCTGCTACAGAGAGGTGACAGATGGTCCATTCAAAGAGGCAGGAGGCATGATGTCGTTACCAGGCATGTGCCAGGATAGGGTGGAGACCTGGACACCAGAGCCAGGCCACGTCAGTCACTAAGAAACTGCAAGCACAGTGCAGAAAGAGCAGGGTGTGATCATAAAATGTGGTGCAGCCCAGGTCTTGCTGTGATTGAGGATTTTTGCATCTGGGGGTTGGGATCTTGCCTCTGATTCATTATAGACTAGGAATGGACAGAGTTATTTACCTCCTAAGGAGTCACATGGGTCAGAGACCTACAGACCTTTTGTAGGTCAGTTTAATCCAGTGATGTTTTAACTCTTTTCTGAAAACCCTATAGTCCTACAGAGGTGCTTCCAAGGTATGGGGTGAGCCAAGGGAGAAGGCTACTAGGCTCCCGCTTTTGCTGCAAGCTCAGCAACAATGTTTCTGCTCCTAAAAGTGTTTGACAACCTCAGATCTAATCTGTGGAGCTCGGATTTATCTATTTTCAGGTGAAAACATTGGCAAGTCAGAGGGTCAGGCTTTAGGGCAACTGATGCTCTGTGCTGGAGGCCCTGGTACCCAGGGGACTGTCCCTGGTTCACCTTGAAAATTAGCAACAGTGCCATTGGAAACTTCTACTTCTTCTACCCTCTCCCTGTAAACCCGGGGCAGGCAGGAGTGTTGTGTACTAGCCGTTATGCATGTCCCAGAATAACATGCACTCATCTTGGAAAACAAGCCCACAGGGAGTCCACAGGGAGTCCTGGGCGAAGGTATCAATCTATTTCCAAGTCAGAGAGATTTTGGGGGATCCTTTTATCTGCCTTACCTCCAAACTCTTGTTCCCCCAGGCTCCTTTTACAAGAAGGACACATTTGGACCAGCAGACACAGCCTTCTTCCTCGGCCTCTGTACGAGTAGTACCTTGGACAGGGACACGAGAGGCCATTTCCGGAGACTATTTCTCTCAGGGGGACAATTTACTCTTTGCTTGGTGCATGTCAGCAGAGCTCTTAAATTTCTAGGACAGTTGGGTGAAATTGGATGTAGCCAATTTGCATCTTCAAATCGGTTTTGTACACCCGGGTGCATGCGCTCTCATCTCTGGGGACAAGATGGGAATGGTGTTTGATAGCTCATGGGCAATGAGATGACAGTGTGCTCTGCTTGTCTTTGGGCATGGACCTATGTAACCTTGCACCCTAGTTTCCTTTTACGGAAATGGGGGCAGACTGGGTGATCTCTGAAGTCTCTTTTAGTGTTAGTGTTCTATGGTTTTATATGTGTGGGGAAAGAGGAGTGTCAGGGTGGTAAGAAAAGTAATGGCCCGTGCTCCGTTGTGTAGCTGAACTGCAGCTCAAATGGGGAGAATAAAACTGTTATTTCCATTGTCTTGGCCTCAGACCAGGCTCAGTGCTTGGATGTCCTAATAATGAGTAAGCTTGGGAGGCGTGGAGGGCGAGGGAGCAGACTTCTCATGCACAAGGTAAACTATTCCAGGTTCTGTGTAACTGGGACTGTTGTGGGTGATACAGAAAGTTGATGAGTTCTCTGAGCCTCAGTTACCTCATCCATAAAGTGAGGCTAAACAGAACCCTTCCCAGGGTAGCTGAAAGGAATAAATGAAAAAATGAATGGGAAGTCCCAGCCATATCACAGGTACTCAATCAATTTTAGATTCCTGATCCTTTCCTTTCTTTTTGGGGCCCTGGATCTGGAGCAGTAGATTTGAGCAGGAGCCCTCCATAGCTGGATTCTTCTCACTTCTTCATCTTTATCTCCCACTGTTCTCACAGCTCAAGGACTTTGTTTCTGCAATTGTCCTCTCTTTCACTCCTGCATCATTAATTTTTACTTCTCTACTCTTTACTGGAGTATTCCCATCAGAATATAAACATGCTATAATATCTTCAATCTTAAAAAAAAGCAAAAACCTTCTTTGACCCCCACATTCCTCTTCAGCTACTGTTCAATTTATCTGCTTGCTGTACTCGTTAACACTTGCTCCCTTCAATTCCTCACCTCTAATTCTCTCTTGAGCCCACTCCAATCAAGCTTTCATTCCACTATCTTGACTGAAATAGCTCCTACCAAGGTCACCTATTGCTAAATTCAGTGGTCAATTCAGAGTCCTCTTGTTGACTTGTTAGCAGTATTTGTCATCAAAGTCGATCACTGTATTTTTTGAAATGCTGACTTCCTTTGGCTCACTGGTTGTTCTTCAACCAGTGGTCTTTGCTGGTTTTTCCTCACCTTTCTGGCCTCTTATTGTTGGAGTTTCCCAAAGCTCAGTTCTCAGATCTCTTCTCTATGATCCTTCCCAAATGTATGTCTCCACCTCCAACTTTGACTTCTCTCCCTGATTATAGACTGGTACATCCATCTTTAAATTAACATGTCCTGAACTGAATGCATCTTAGATACTGGCAAATTCAAACTTCCCCATCTTAGTAATGGACAGATTTATTTTTCCTAGTATTCAGACCAAGGAACCTTAGATTAAATTTTTTTTTTGGGGGGAAGGAGGAGGTACCAGGGATTGAACCCAGGACCTTGTACATGAGAAGCATGTGCTCAACCACTGAGCTACATCTGTTCCCCCATGAGAGTTGTTTTTTTCATTTGTTTGTTTGATTGTTTTGGTTTTCAGGAGGTACTGGGGATCGAACCCGGGACCTCGTACATGAGAAGCAGGCACTCAACCACTTGAGCTACATCTGCTCCCCTAGAGTCAATTCTGACATCTGTCTTCTCTCACTCTCTACATTCAATATGAACAAAACCTGACAACTTTACCTTCAAAATAATCCTGCATCCAACCCCTTCTCCCCACCTCCACTACAACTATCCTGGGACAAGATACCATGATTTCTGCCTAACTATCACAGTAGACCATTAACTAGTCCCCTTAATTTCACCCTTGCTTGTGGTCTATTCTTAACCTAGTATCCAGAATGATCACCGAAAAACTTGTCCGATCATGTTAGATCTCAAAGCGAAATAATCCATGACATTTCTATCTCTGAATAAATTCTACATGATCTGGGCCTTCTCTGCCCATCTGGCCACACCTTTGCCCTTAGCTCATTCTGTTCTAGCCATCTTAGACTCCAATGTGATAGTCATGATCCCGGTGAACAGCTAAGTTCATTTGTCAAGCCGACTGTACCTGGTAAGCCTGTAAATGCCTCCCCTGAGGAAACAGCCCTTACACCTCCATCTGAAGATAAATGCTCTGAGGTATTTGGCTTTCAAGACACTGCTAATTCCTTTCATTACCCACCCCTAACACCCCTCTTTTCTTTAAAACTTATAACTAGAATGAATATCAACAGGTCCTAAATGGTGAGGTACAAAGTGTGACCCATGAGGAGGTGGGCTAAACTCCAAAAGAACTACATTGTTTTTCTGATTTATATAGACATTAATCAGGTGGAAATATGTGGGAATGGATATTAAGGTTATGGGATAGTGGTGGAAGGACCATAAATTTAGATCAGGCTGAATTTATTGATAGGATCTCACTAAATAGAGATTCTGAATTCAATGCTATAGTTTGAGGGGTTAGAAAAGACTAATAGTTTGTTTGGGGGGTTCACTGAAGTATGGACCAAAAGGTGGCCTTCATTACCTGAAATAAATGTGTCAGAACTGCCCTGGTATAATGTAGATGAGGGGATACAAAGGTTTAGAGAGATTGGGGTGTTTGGGAGGATTTATCATGTAAGAACTGCTTTCCCACCCCAGAAATGTCTAGAAGACACACTTTTCATCAGTACTCTGAGGAATAAGTTTGTGAGAACAGCTCCACCACCCTTGAAGAGCTCTGTGGTTGCTCTTCTCTATAGGTCAGTTATAACTGTAAGAACTGCTGTTGAATTTGGATCCCGAAACAAATGGGGCTCAAGTAGCAGCACTTAATCTCCAAAGACAAGGTGAGTGTGGCCACTGTAATGGGCAGAGGACTCAAACGAGTAATCAGAACAGTTTTTCCTGCAGAGACCTATGGCATTGGCTTGTTGATCGTGGGGTACCTAGAAGTAAAATAGATGGGCAGTCTACTAAATTCCTGCTTGATCTTAGTATGCAGAAGAATTCTAGGTCAAGTGAACAGAAGTCTAACTTGAATTACAAAAAGAGAGAGTCACCATCCCTTAATTCCCAGAGATGAGACAGTTTACAGACAAAAAGCCCCTTGAATGAAGGGAAGGCCGTGTCACCTGGGGGAAGGACCCTATTACACTGCCAAAAGTTTATACTGTTAATTTTCTTCCCAGCCCTGCCCAAAGGGACCTATAGCCTTTAACCAAGGAGACAGTGCATTGGGGGAAAGGAAATCACCAGACATTTTGGGGATTATTAGACATGGACTCTGAATGGACATTAATTCCAGGAGACTCAAAATATCACTATGGTACCCCAGTCGAGTAAGGGCTTATAGAGGTCAGGTGATCAATGGAGTTTAGCTCAGGTCTCTCTCACAGTGAGTCCCCCAAACAATTCTGTGTTTACTTCCCTGGGTTCCAGGTGCATAATTGGAATAGACATACTCAGCAACTGGCAGAATCCCCGCAATCGTTCCTTGACATGTGGAGTGAGAGCTATTATGGTAGGAAAGACCAAGTGAAAACCACTAGAACTGCCTATACCTAGCAAAATAGTAAACCAAAAGCAATACTGCATTCCTGGAGGGATTGGAGAGATTAGCTCCACCATCAAGAATCTGAAGGATGCAGGGGTGGTGATTCTCATCACGGCCCCATTCAACTCTATTTGGCCTGTGCGGAAAACAGGTAGACCTTGGAGGATGACGGTGGATTATTGTAAACTTAATCAGGTGGTGACTCCAATTGCAGCTGCTGTTCCAGGTGTGGTATTGTTGCTTGAGCAAATAAACACATCATTTGGTACTTGGTATGCAGTTATTGATCTGGAAAATGCTTTTATTCTCTATTGCTGTTAGTAAAGACCACCAGAAACAGTTTACTTACAGCTGGCAATGCTAGCAATATACCTTCACTGTTCTACCTCAGTGGTATATTAACTCTCCAGCCCTATGTCATAATCTAGGCTGCAGCAAACTTGATCATCTCTTCCTTCCACAAAACATCACACTGGTCCATTATCTTGATGGCATTGGGCTGATTAAACCTAGTGAGCAGAAGTAGCAACTACTCTAGACTTACTGGTAAGGCATTTGTGTGCCAGAGGGTAAGAAAAAAATCCAACAAAAATTCAGGGGCCTTCCACCTCAGTGAACTTTCCAGGTATCCAGTGATGTGGGGTATGTTGAGATATCCCTTCTAAGGTGAAGAATATACTGTTAATTCGGCCCTTCCTACAACCAAAAGAGGGGCACAATGCATAGTTGGCCTCTTTGGATTTTGGAGACAACATATTCCACATCTGGGTGTGCTACTCCAGTCAATTTACCAAGTGACCTAAATAGCTGCTGGTTTTGAGAGGGTCCTGGAACACATGGAGATGCTGCATCGGATCCAGGCTGCCATGCCAGCTGCTCTGCCATTTGGGCCAGATGACCCAGCAGATTCAATGGTGCTGGAATTTTCAGTGGTAAGTAGAGATGTTGTTTGGAGCTTTTGGCAGACCCCTGTAGTGGAATCACAGTGCAAATCCTTAGGATTTTGGAGCAAAGTCCTAACATCTTCTGCAGATAGCTACTTTTCTTTTAAGAAAACAGCTTTTGGCCTGCTCTTGGGCCTTAGCAGGGACTGAATGCTTAACCATTGGCCACCAAGTTTCCATGAAGTCTGAGTTGCCCATCATGAATTGAGTATTACCTGATCAACCAAGCCATAAAAATTTGAGTGTGCACAGCAGCACACCATCATCAAATGGAAGTGGTATATAAGAGATGGGTCTCAAGGAGGCCCTCAAGGCACAAGTAAGTGGGAAGTGACCCAACTGTCCATGGCCCCCACTCCTGCCACATTACCTTGTTTTTCCCAGCCTGCAGCTATGGCCTCATGGAGAGTTTCCTGTGATCAGTTGACTGAGGAAGAGAGAACTTGGGCCTGGATTATAGATAGTTCTGCCCAATATAAAGGTAAAATCCAATACTGGACAGCTGTAGCAATACAGCCCCTTTCCAGGACATGCCTGAAGGACAGTAGTGAAGGGAAATCCTCTCAGTAGGCAGAACTTCAAGCCTACTTGGTTGTTCATTTTGCTTGGAAGGTGTGATTATTTTATATCCCCAAAAGAGGAAAATTATGTTTGTAAATTAATCATCTACTCTGGTTGTGATATCCTTTGATTGCATTAAATTCAGCTGAGATGTCTTTGCTTAGATTACCTGCTAAGATTATGCTTTTAGATTTGACTACATCAGAGGGTGTGACTCAGGTTGAGTCCCTGCCCCCTTGCTGGGTCTGATATAGAATGGACACTCACTCAAGAAGACACACAGGAAAAGAGAGCTCTGTCAGTTTTGATCTTGGGGTCCTGGGGAGTGATGAGCCATTCGCCTGATAGATTGCAGCTGACCTTGGGAAGAGAACAGAGCAGCTGAGACTGATATAGAAGGCTGGGAAATTAATAAGCTCTATGCCAGGGGAGAGGGAAAGCCCTGAGAAAGCCCTCTGACAGCCTACAGCTGAGATCTGGAAGAAGCTGGGCCTACGAAGCCTCAAAGGAAGAGGAAGCCCAGAGGGGAAAGCTGAAACCTGGCAAAGATCGCCTGCCATCTTGCTTCAACACGTGGCAGTTGACTTTGGTTAGCAAGTACCTCTTATGGTACCTTGAGCTGGACTTTCCATGGCCTTGGGGCTATAAGCGTTTACCCCAAATAAATACCCTTTATAAAAGCCAACAGATTTCTGGTACTTTGCATTGGCACCCCTGTGGCAGACTAATACAGAAGGGAAAATGGCTGGAGGTATATTTGTGTATTGATTCATGGGCTGTGGCCAATGGTTTGGCTGGATGATTAGGGACTTGGAAGGAACATGATTGGAAAAATTGGTGACAAAGGGGTCTGGGGAGAGGTATTTAAATAGACCTTCTGAATGGATGAAAAACAAGAAGATGCTTGTGTCCCATGTAAATGCTCACCAGAGAGTGATTTCAGTAGAGGAGGATTTTAATAATCAAGTCTAAAGGATGTCCCACTCAGCCTCTTGCAATACTCTGTGGACAGTACTCTTGTCATTGCTCAATGGGCTCATTGACAAAGTGGCCATGGTGGTAGGGATGGAAGTTATGCATGGGCTCAGCAACATGGACTTTCCCTCACCAAGGCCAAACTTGGCTACAGCCACTGATGAGTGCCCAATCTGCCAGTGGCAAAGACCAACATTCAGTGCCCGATTATGACATGACTCCCCAAGATGATCAGCCTGCTACCTGGTGGCAGATTGATTACATCGGACCACTGCCATCATGGAAGTGTCAGTGTTTTTCTTACTGGAATAGACACATACGCTGGATACAGATTTTCTTTCCCTGCCTGCAATGCTTCTGCTTAAACTATCATCCAGAGAATTACAGAATGTCTTATCCACTGTCATGGTATTCCATTCAGCATTACTTCCAATCAAGGTACTCACATCACAGTAAATGAAATGTGGAAATGGGCACATGCTCATGGAATTCACTGGTCATAACATGTTCCCCATGATCCTGAAGTAGCTGGATTGATCAAATAGTGGAATGGCCTTTTGAAGACTTAATTACAATGCCCACTGGGTGGGAATACCTTGCAGGATGGGGCAATGTTTTCCAGCAGGCTGTATATGCTCTAAATCTGTCCACTCCATAGTTTTCTTCTTCCATAGCCAGGATTCACAGGTCCAGGAATCAAGGGGTAGAAATGGGAGTGGCACTACTCACTAGTACTCCTAGAGATCCACTAGAAAAATCTTTGCTTCTTGACCTCACATCCTTAAGCTTGGCAATTCTACAGGTCTTAGTTCCAAAAGGAGGAGCACTTCCTCCAGGAGACACAATGAACTGGAAGTTAAGACTTCCACCTGGCACTTTGGTCTCCTCATTTCTCTGAATCAACAGGCAATGCAAGGAATTACTGTAATGGCTGCGGTGATTGATCCTGACTATCAAGGGCAAATAGGCCTGCGACTACACAATGGAGATAAAGAAGAGTTTGCCTGGAATATAGGAGATCCCCTAGGATGTTTCTTAGTACTACCATGCCCTGTGATTAAATCAATGGAAAACTACAACAACCCAATCCAGCAAGAACTACCAATGGCCCAGAACCTTCAGGAATGAATACCATGTTCATATGACTAGTAGCAGAGATAAAAACTATATGAGTATTTCTTCCTTGTTTTGTTATGAATATTTTTGTATATATACCTACAGCAGATATCTGTTTTCTTCCCTATCTTATCCCCTTGTAATAATACAACTTATGTTATAACTTTATGTTATAGTATTTAAGGTACAGGGTATCAAGTTTAAGAGTGAACGTTACCCAAGGACCTATAGTCTTTTCTGGGGAAAGGGTTAGTGCATTTCTGGTTGTATGCAGGACAGCTAAATTATGTTAGGTAAAAGTTAGACTGTTACTGCTTTTATTTAGAAATTAAGTATGGTTTAAGGAGATGTATTTGGGTGCCAACTTCACAAGGGATGGACTGTGATGGTTAAGTTCATGTGTTAACTTGGCTAGGTTATGATGTCTAGTTGTTTGGTCAAGCAAGCACTGGCCTGATTGTTACCATGAGGGTATTTCATGGATTTTCATCATTAGTCAGTTGATTGCATCTATGGCTGACTACGTCGACATCAACAAAGGACAGTGCCTTCAGCAATGTGAGAAATCTCCTCCAATCGGTTGAAGACTTTAAAGGGAGATTTGATGATTTCAGTAGTCAGAAAGAAGAATTTCTATCTCTATCCATCCAGCCAGCTTCTCCTGGGGAATTTATTGAAACTTTCATTAGAGTTCCCAACTTGTGGCCTGCTTTGCAGAATTTGGACCTGCTAGTCCCCATGATTGTGTGAGTCAGTTGCTAGAATAAATCATGTATATATCCTGTCAGTTCTTTTTCCCTGGAGAACCCTGACTCATACAATAACTGAGGGGTCCAAGAAGAAATTGCAATGGAAATTAGGAAATATCTTGCGGTGAATGAAAATGAAAACACAATATATCAGACTTATGGGATGTAGCAAAGGCAGTGCTGAGAGGGAAATTTATAGCTCAAAATGCCTACATGGAAAAGAAGAAAGATCTCAGATCAGAGACCTAACTTCACAACTGGAGGATCTAGAAAAAGAAGAGCAAATTCAACCCAAAGCAAGCAGAAGGAAGGCAATGACTAACACAATGAAGATAAATGAAACAGAGGATAAAAAATAATCAACAAAACCAAAAGTTGGTTCTTTGAGAAGATCAATAAAATCAACAAACCGTTAGCTAGACTGACAAAGAAAAAAAGAGAGGGAACACAAATAACTAATATCAGAAATGAAAAGGGGTCATCCATACTGATCCCACAGAAATAAAAAGGAGTATAAGTAAGTAACAAGGTCTACCTGCATTCATTGGGGGTTACCTTAGGATGTGTTCACCAATCCATTATTTTATTGGAGTATTTTCTTATTATTGAATTTTGAGTGTTCTTTATATATTCTGGTTGTGGGTTCTTTATCCGATATATGATTTTCTCCCAGTCTGTGTCATGACTTTTGATTCTCTTAACAGTATCTTTCAAAGTCAGAAGTGTTCAATTTTGTTGAAGGGCAATGTATCAATGTGTTCTTTTATGGATAGTGCTTTTAGTGTTGGATATAAGAAATTTGGCACACCACATAATTTTCTAGAAGTTTTACAGTTTTAAGTTTTACATTTAGGTCTATGATCTATTTTAAGTTAATTTTTGTGTTTCATGTAAGATATGGATCTGAGTGTGGGTTTTCTTTTGCATATGCACATTCTATTTTTCCAGCATTGTCTGTTGAAAGATATCCTTTCTCCACCGACATGTCTTTCAATATTTGTCAACAACCAGTTGTCTATATTTGCTTATACCTGGACTCTCTAATCTGTTTCATTAATTTGTTTATCTTCATGCCAAGCTCACACTGTTTTAATTACTAAAGCTTTATAAATCTAAAAATCAGGCAGTGCTCTCCAAATTTGTTCTTTTTCAAAGTTGTGCTGGGTTATTCTAGGTCCTTTCCATTTCCATATGACTTTTAGAAGTAATTGGTCAATTTCTACACAAAACCCTGCTTGGATTGTGTTAAATCTCTGGTTCAATTTGGGGAAAATTGACATGTTAACAATACAGAGTCTTTGGACTATACAAAGGCTATGTATCTCTCCATTTATTAAGGTCTTTTAAAAATTTCCTCAGCAAAGATATATGCCTAAGTATTTCATATTTTATTGATTTCTATTTCTGATTGTTTGTTGCTAGTATGTAAAAATACAACTGAATTTCGTAAATTGCTCTTCTATTCTGAAACTTTGCTAGACTTGCTTATTAGTTCCAATAGCTTTTTTGGTAGATTCTGTCAGATTTTCAATATAGATGATCCTGTCATCTGAGAATATATGTGGGTTTATTTTCTTTCCAATCTGAATGTCTTTTACTTCCCTTACTACGTGGACTAGAACCTCCATTACAATGTTGAATAGAAGTGGTAAAAGTGGATATCTATTTATTACTTTTGGTATCAGTGAGAAAGTATACAGTCTTTCACCATTGCAATTGATGTTAGTTGCAGGTTTTTTATAGATAACACTTTATCACGTTGAGAAATTTCCCTTCTATTTGTAATTTTTTGAGAGATTTTTTTTCTTTTAAAATAAGAGTGGATGTTTGATTTTGTCAAGTGCTGCTTCTGTTGATAGGGTCATATTTTCCTTTTTTTTAGTTTGTTAATATGGTTACACTAACTGATTTGAAAATTTTAAACCAGCCTTGCTTCCAAGGATAAACCTCAGTTGATCAGGGTATATATTCCCTTCTATATATTGTTGGATTCAATTAACTACAATTTTCTTTAGAATTTTTGCATTTATGATCATGAGGGATATTGGTCTGTAGTTTAATTGTAATGTCTTTGTCTAGATTTGGTATCAGGGTAATGCTGACCATGGAGAATGGGTTAGGAGGTATTTCCTCCCTCTTCATTTTTTGGGGAGAGTTTGTGAAGAATTGGTATTGTTTCTTCCTTAAAATTTTGGTAGAAGTCACCAGTGAAACTATGTAGGTCTGGAATTTTCTTTGGGGGAAGCAATTTCTTTAATAGAAAGGGTTGTTCATGTTATTACTTTCTTTTTGATTGAGCTTTGGTATTTCATTTCAAGGTATATGTCCATATCATTTAAGTCGCCTAGTTTATAGAAATACTGCTTTTTATAAGATTCTCTTGTTATTCTTTTAATGTCTGTAGACTCTGTAGTTATGTTGCCTCTCTCATTCCTGGTATTTTTCCTAATCAGTCTTGTTAGTAGTTCATCAATTTTACTGTGCTGATGCAAAGTACCAGAAATAGGCTGGCTTTTATAATGGGAAATTTCATAGGGTAAAAGCTTACAGTTCTGAGGTCATGAAATGTCCAAATCAAGGCACCATCAGAGGTGCTTTCTCATCAAAGTCAACTACTAGTGATCCTAGCATCCTGCCATATGGCGATCAGGCAATATGGTGGGTCTGCTGCTCTCTCGCTCTCTCTTTCTCTCCTTTCTCCTTGAACTCAGCTGTGGTTGACCAGTCATCTCTCCCTGGGCCTCAGTTCCTTGAGCTTCTCAGGGCTTGTCTCCTTGAGATGAGCTGTGGGTGAACCTAGTGTCCTTTCTCTCACATGGCTGGATCAAAGATGGCAGCTTTCTTTCTCTCTCTCTGTGTGTGTATGTCTCTCTCTCTGTGTCTGTGTTTATAACATACCCAGCAAGAGGGTGGAGACCCAAACTGGCTTGTGCCCCACTGATGTAGTCTAATGAAAAGGGTCCCACACCCACAGGAATGCATTAGTTCAAATACATAATCTCTTTTTGGGGTTCGCCAAATTAAAACTGTCACAACCACCTTTTGGTGTCACTGATTTTTCTCTATTGCTTTCTTATTTTCTATTTCATTGATGTTTCCTCTGCTCTTTATTATTTCCTTTCTTCTACTTCCTTTGGGCTTAATTTGTCCTTCTCTTTCTAGTCTCTTAAGGCAGAAACTGAGGCGATTGTTTTTTATTTTCCGAAAACGTGCTTAGTGCTACAAATTTCCCTATAATTAGTGCGTTAGCAGCATCCCACAAATTTTGCTATGTTGTGTTTTTATTTCAGTCAGCTCAAAATACTTTTATTTTCCCTCTATATGTGTTTATTTTAGAAGTGTGCTATTTATGTAACAAATATCTGGGGAATTTCTAGAGATCTTTCTGTTATTTCTAATGTAATTTCATTTTGGTCACAGCATATTTTGTGTAATTTGAATCCTTTTAAATTTATTATGACTTTAATTTTATGGTACAGATTATGGTCTATCTTAGTAAATATTCTGTGTGCAGTTGAGAGAAATGTATATTCTGTTTTCTTTAGGTAGAGTTTTCTACAAATGTCAATTAGGTCAGGTTGTTTCATATTGTTCCTTACATATTCTGTGACCTTATTGGTTTTCTAACTATTTGTTTTATCAATTATTGCAATTCATGACTAAAGTTGTGGATTTGCCTATTTATCCTTACAATTTTATCAGTTTTTGGTTTATGTATTTGAAAGCTTTGTAATTAGGTGCATCACTTTTTTAGGATTATTATGTCTTCTTGCTGAATTGACCCCTTTATCATTATGAAATTTTCACCTTTACTCCTGGTAATATTGTTTCTCTGTAATCTGTCTGATGTTAGTATAGTCACTCCAACTCTTTTGGTTAGTTTTACCATGGTGCCTCTTTTTTTTTATCCTTTTGCTTTCAAGCTATTTATGATTTTTGTATTTAAAGTGCATTTTTTGTAGGCAGCATACAGTCGGGTCTTGATTTTTCCCCAATCTGACGAGCTCTGCTTTTTGATTGGGTATTAAGAACATTTACATTTAATGTGATTACTTATTGGTATGGTTAGGCTCAAGTGTTAATATATCATACTTCTAGTGATTTTCTGTTTCTCCCATCTTTTCTTTGTTCTTTATTTTATGTGCTATTATAGTATTTGTGTATAATACAAGAAACTTAACAATAGTGTACTTCCATTTCTCCCCTAACGTCCTTTGTACTATTGTTGTGTTTTCACATATGTTATATGTATGTTGTAAACCCCATATTACATTGCTATTCTTTTATTTATACTGTCAATTATCTTTTAAAGAGATTGAATAATGGTAAAGAAATATTATTTATCTTTGCATTTACTATGCCTCTATGCTTCTGCTCATGCTGTTTCCTACCTGACAAACCTCCCTATTTCCTGACATTTTTATTCATATTTCAAGCCCCAGTGTCTGTACTTCCTCCTCTATACATCCCTTTCTGATTATTCTGGCCAAGTCAGATCTCTCCCTCCTCCAAGGCTTTTTGGCACTTAGATCCAGCACTCCAGAGGTTACTGCTTCATTGTTACTCTATTAAGGTAAGTGTGAGCTCTTTGAAGGTCAAGGTCCATGTATATCCCTCTGCACTTAGCACAGAGCTGGCTCAAGCAATGCATGTTGGCAATGGTTGGCATTTCTTTTTTGCATACCTTGTGGGTAGAGGGGTTCTCCTCAATCTCCAATTTTCTGCAGTAGTGCCTGACAGATATTCCACAGGCTGGTGAACTGTCCCTTTTGGAATTTCTGGAAGCCAGGGAGTCTGGATTGAGTGGGAACAATGAATTTGGAAGACTTTATGGTTTAGGATCCAAGCACAGTATTTGGAAATGGGCTCTGGAGGAAAAGGGCAGTTGGAATGAGGTACTAATAGTCAATAAGCATTTATTTTATCCAGTCTCTTTTACTTACCCCCACAGAATCACAAGCCCCACTATGCTAATGTCAAGGCTGACATTTTGAAACAGTGTTACTCTTTGAATTTATGGCAAACCATGTCAATCCTTGGTTGTGACTCAGGAGCATTGGCAAGAGAAAGTCACAACCCACTTCCCTCGTGTGGCCTTGATGAGGAACCAGATAGGGTTACTATTCCCAATACCTATCCCTGAGCATCACTCCAATATTTTACCTACTTCCACTTCCTTTCTGTGCAGAACCATGGGGCTCATCCTTCAGTATGGCTCTTCTTAGATCCCTTGCCCTATCATCAAGGCCAAAGTCACCATGATTGGGACCGTGAAAGTGGGTTAGACGTCCCCTGGTTTTGTGGCTCCAGCCATCTCTTAGGAGGAAGAGTTCTCCCTCCTTCAGCTCAGGAGCACAGTGCTTTGTGTTCTCAAAGTCTGAGGTCAGTTCTGATGGTGAGCTATAGGAATCTTTGGCGTAAATTTCCACTGGAGAACAGAACTTCTAGAAGGTGGCTCAATCTGCCATCAACTCCTAAGCTACATAGCTCATCCTCCAAATTCCCATCAGGTCTCTATGAAGTTTCCCACTGGGGAAGCTGTCTTCTCCTGAGGTTTGTTTCTTCATGATTTAACCAGTGTGATCTCCCTTCCCTCTGTTGCCATCAAGCATAGCCACGTGATGCCTTGTCTTGTCTGCTCCTACCACCCCTCCACCTTCTCTGAGAAGGCTTCCTCTCATGTGGTCATAGCCTTTAAGCATTGTCCTTTGTCCATCCCCTTGGTTATCTCCTCTACTGTCCCATCACCTCAACCCCTCAGAAAACTTCCACTTTGTCTCAGAAGAGCTTGCCTGCCACATGGGAGGCCTGTTGGTCCGTAGAAAGAAGATACCTTGGAAGGCAGCCAGTTAACCAGAAAGACCACTGCCAGCATGTTTTGGACTTGGTACATGTCTGGGGGTTGCTTTACACTGACTACAATTGCCTTCTGGGAATGTGGCCATTTGGGGCCCCAAAGATACAAGGTTGGCAGGTTTTACTGTGTTGCTAGTATTACTATTTTTAACATTTTCTGTTTGAAAGGAACCTTAATTTTTACAAATTCACCTGCTCACATTTATGGTTTTAGGTCTTTTATCTCCCTAGCCATCATAGACAAAATAACTTTGGCAGAAGTATAGGTGGATTGGCCACTCTTATCTCTGTCAAACTTGGGGGAACTGCTGTCAGATTGCCTGGCTCACATGACAGGGATATTTTTCTTCTAGTCTTGATCTTGTTCCCTGGCAAGCTGGATGTGATTTGTCTTAACACTCAGATTCCCCCTGCCAAGGTGTGCATGGCATGTTTGGACACATGATCTTTTAAAAATGATATTTTAAACTTTATTTATTCATACCCAGCTCAGAAATAATTGTTTAGGGGTCTGGAGCACCAGAGCAGCAGTTCTGCTTGGGTTTTACAGGGGAGTTCCTGCAGAATGGGAGGATTGCTTTCCTGTGGGACAAATCATTAGAGACACTTGTACCAATTGAAAGGAAAATTTATCTACACACTTAATTATGAGTGGAACCCAGTGGTTGCCCATAGAATACATCTGGGGGAAATTTTACTTTCACCTCTTCTCTGGGGGCGTCTCTGGTGACTACTTTGTAGTTAGTCCACCTTGGGTTCCTAACATCCAAAGGATGCACAGAGTCAGGTAGAAAGTGAATATGCCCTGTCTAATTTTTCCAGGGCTGTTATAACAAATTCCACAGACTGGTTGGCTTAAACAACAGGAATTTATTGTCTTGCAATTTTGGAGGCAAGAAACCCAAAATCAAGGTGTTGGCAGGGTCATGCTTACTCTTAAGTCTGTAGAGTTTTGGTGGTGGCTTGATGGCACTCCACAACTTGATCTCTGTCTCCATCACATGGCCATCTCTCTCCCTGTCTGTCTCTTACTGACTGTATCCAAATATTCTAAGCTTATGAGGACAAGAGTTGTATTGGATAAAGGCCCACCCTAATCCAGTTTGGTCTCATCTTAACTAATAGCATCTTTGAAGATCCTATTTACAAATGAGTTCATACTCACAGGACTTGGGGTTAGGACTTGAACATGTCTTTTGGGAGGACATGAGCCAATTCATAACAGTTCCTCTTTTTTTTTTTTTTAAGTACCGGGCCCGGGG